>JASDQU010099941.1:174937-192497 GCA_032191745.1 Picea mariana
ATATATATACATATATATATATATATATATATAGATATATATATATATATATGTATATAAATATATATATTTATAAATAAAAAAACAATAAATAAAGAGTATGATCTTCACTAAATCTTGTAACACAAAGGGAGTAAGAAATTTAATTGATTCATAAAAAAAATTGTTGGATTAAAATTTAAAAAGGGAATTGATCGTTTTATTATTTTATGATAATTTAAAATATATTAATTAAAAGAGAAAAGGGAAAAAGGGTTAATTTTCACACCTGCCTTTTTGGAGTTCTAAATAAAAAGGGGAAAGAAGGAAAAACTAAAATATTAGGAAACTAGGAAAAGAGGGAAACACAAAAAGAAAAAGGAAACAAAAGGGAAAAAAAAAATGGAAAGTCAAACTTAGTAAAGTATCTACCATTTAACAGCTTTCTAATTTAAACTGAACTAGCAAATTAATAGTGGGGAAATTCATTAAAACCTGTATGAGAATTTGGGGACACCGAGGAGAGATTCTAGGAGTAACTCTAGGTGGGTGAGGGAAATAAAGATAATTAATTAATTAAAGAAATTAATTTATGGAGGAATGAAGGGGATGGGTGACACTTGTACGGGGAGGAATTTTTAGGAATTAAATTTTAAAACTTAATTAAATGAGATATTAGGAAGGTAAGGAACCACAAAACTCTATATAATGAAGGGAGGAGATGGAGGTTGGATCCTCTATTGTTTGCATAACGTTACGCTGCAAAATTATATACTTAACTGACTTAACTTGTGGGAGTTGGGATACCCAGCTCAGTGAGGAGTGGTAGCTCGACCTTGCAAGGTGAGCTGGGAGCTAGTCAAAATCTTTGGATAGTGTGTGTGTGGCCCCTTTACGGCTTGGCGGGCTAAGGGGAAAGAAGAGTACCCCTAGCATTGGCTGGGAGGTACCAGTGAAGTCTTGTCGGTCAGCAAGCGAGAGTTTCACGAAGCATGTAGATGTCACTCAGAGCGGGCAAATAGGCAATGTTACACTCTCTTCATTTTGTATAGTAGATGCTGTAGGTTTTATGCTTGGATCTGCCTGTTTGATTAGGTAAGTGAATTGATTGTCTAGATTGATGACTGAAACTTTTCTTAGCCTAGCAAGATGAATGATTGACTCCTATGGCCTTCATTTCCCCACATGGCTTGGCCGCATTGTGGTGTTTGATTGTGACCCTTGTGGTTGTTTTTCCTTCATCCCTAGTTCACTAGTCCTCGCCTGAGCAATTGGCTAGGAGCTTGATATACGATCATCGCCTCAGCGTTAATAGACCTATGGATATCAACACCTTGCTCTTCTGTGCGAGGATGGTGAGTGTAGGACATTCCTATTATCCATCTACCCATGGTGTTTGTCCTTGGCTGAAGGTTAGTCTTGCTCCTTGTTGCGTTTAACTAACCCTACAAAATTCTGATTAATCGCGAAGTTTTCTATTAACTCGGTGTCTTTATATCTCGTTGTTATCCTTCCTAGTTCCATAAATATAACTTTGCATTTTTATGCATGGATGGATAAAATATTAAACCTGCATTTTATGTATTGATGAAGAATTATAACTCTGCGTCTTTTCTTATGATTAGAATGCACAACAAATTTTCTCTCCTACTATTTCCTTCTGCGAGGAATAATTATTGTTTCTCTATGTTTTTATTATATGCCTTCACTCCCTTCCCGTGATGTAATACATCTAATCTTTGGATTTGATAAGCGATTTAATACAGTTCTTGTGATTTATTAAGTGTTATCTTTTATCTCTGGTTGTTGAAAAAAGTTTGAAATCGCCCATCATAACCACGATTCGTTATTGAAATCTCAACGAATTTCGTTGGGCTCATCATCTTCACTGGATTGGATGCCACATCATGAATTGGTTTAATTTTGACCTTTTTACCTCTGCATTTTACTTAAAATTTACCCTTGTTCCCTCAATGATTTTGACTTTGGTTTGCTGCATTTCGATGAAGACTCCTTGCTCGTTGTGTTTCTCCTTTTTTCTCAGTGTTTTTTTTTTTACATGGACTCCATGTGTTTATATTTCCTTCTCTGCGTTTTCCCCAAGGATGTTTCCCAACTTCCTTCATCTGAAATTTTTCCTGAGAATCATAAAGACCTCTGTTATTTTTAGTTCCCTCTGCAATTTGATATCTCTTGTCTTAGTTTCGTTTCCCACTGCATTTTCAGGAGGGTTAAGGCTCTGCACCTTCCCATTGTTCCCATGATTTTTTTTTCCTAAGGACTTCTTGCGAATTTTGGAAGACACTGCACCATTCATCACGTCTGTCTCCTTCATGAATTTTTGGGTAAGACTACCAGAAGAATCTGGGCCATCTGTCTTATCTATTCCTTGTGACCATGAATGGAACCCTAGCACTGTGAATTCCCCTTGTTTTCCCCAACAATTTTGTCTGAGTGACTGCGTGAATACCATGCTGCGATTTCATCCTTGTTTTCCACAGTGAATTCCTGTAGTGGATGGTCTGCGCGTTCACCTTGTGAACTGTGTTCTCAGTACTCCCTTGGAAAGTCATTTCATTTAGCATGTTAATTTATTGATCCACCTACATTGTAACTTCTTGGATTGAAAGACACCTACAATGATTGGGTAACTTACCGGTGATGACAATCAAATAATTACATAGCAATAAATTTAAACGACAACAAATTAATAACAGTAAACCTAAATGATAGTGATGGCAGTAATTTATTAATGACTGTAATTTATGTCAGGGACAAAAATTCCTAATTAAGACAACATAGATTTAGCTTTACTTTAATGGAAAATTGATTCATGTCGGACCACGTCCTCACATTTTTGTCAGTGATTCATGCTTGACTAGACAACCGGGGCGATTTCAATGAAAAGACAGTTTTGGTTATGTTTAACCTTACATTTACTCAACAACTTAATGTGAATAGGAATCTGGTTAAACCTAACTTCTTTTAAAATGGCCAGGCGACGTGTTGGATGTTAAAGTCATTAATAGCATTATAATCTTAGACATTGTAATTTGATATAGCGAATGTTGTTTATATATTGGCAATTGCTAAAGTTAGACCCTATTAATGTTAGTATATATTTGTAGTTAATGTCTAAATCGTGATTAGGACTTGCTAATTTGGATGGATTTTAAGGTCATTTTAGAATTGCAATTTGTTGAGTAGTTGTGATTTAGACTTACTAACTTGTTTTGCCTTTAAGGTTAAATTTAGATTTGCAAATAGTTGACTAGCTATAAATTAGACTTGCTAGTTTAGATATGTAATTGATGTTAGTTGGATATATAGATATCGCCTAATTGGTAACTCAGAATTGCTAAATTTGAGTCATAATTCATGTTAAGTTCGGTTGGTAATTCGTTGACTAATGGAATTTAGACTGGTTAAAGTATCTGTTATTAACGCCAATTTAAATCGTAGATATTGACCATTTAGCCTTGATTATTGGTTGGGTTGTTGACGAAGTTGTTTTAGCTTGTGATTTCCCTTTTGTTGTGATCTTGTGTCTGGTCCACCTATCACTTGGGGTGTGGGTGTGGTCCTCCTATCAGTGGCTCGGTTCCTAGAGAGTTGGTTTCAACTAGAGCACCTGGTGCAGATAGGTATTGTAGCATCGGGGCATTGTCGCACCTATCGTTGGGGGACGTCATGATTCTTAACGAGGGGATCATTTCACACCCTAGTGGACATAGGCAATTGATAACTTGGCTGGGGTCTGTACTTCCATTTGGGTTGTTGAACTTGTAAGTACGTTGATGGCACTTAGGTTGCAACACCTTCATGCATTGGATTGTGTGTTATCGAGGTTCTAGTTACCTGGTCGTGAGACCATTGTGTTGGGATGGGGGTGTTGCCCCTTTAGCTTGTAGACATCATCATCTTGTGTCGGGCGAGTAGTCATCTCTGTCTATTCTTGGTTTCCGCTTGTTCGCCCTGTTTCTCTTGTGCTAGTGCGTAGAGTCTTAGTTTCTTGCTACCTGGACTGTGTGCTTCATTTCATCGTCAACAGTGTGGTTATACCTTTGTCGTCATTTCCTTCTTTCCCAATACAAAAAAAAAGGGAAAAAGTAATTTTGCACTTCTGCTTCGCTTGTAGCCATAACTAAGGGGTCGTTACATAATCTGTTTTTTAATATAGGTAGACCATTTCTGTCCAAACTCAGATCTATTCTGTGTAATTTTTTTGCATTGTTTTTTAAATCTGCCACTATTTTAATGTATTTGTCATCATTATTACTTGCAACCTTTATTCTTTGTTGAATGTCACGTTCTGCCCTGCTAATGTAAACATCTCAAACAACCCATTAATTCTTCTACTCAAAGAATCTACCACCTTTTTTTCCTTACCCTTTATGTGTCTTACCTCGAAATCAAATTCTCTCAAGAAGGCCAACCATCTTGCTTGCCTTGCGTTAAGGTTTGGTTGATTAAACAAAAAATTCACACCACTGTTATCAGTCAACAACATAAATTTTATGGCCATTATATAGTGTCACCACATCTTTAATGAATGGATGAAAAATGATAACTCTAAGCTGTGAGTGACATAGTTTCATTCGTGCTCTTTTATTTTTTGGGACTCGTAACAAATAATGTGCCCTTCTTGAGTGAGAACACCACCCAAACCTTCTTTTCTCACATCCACACAGATTGTGAAGTCTTTATCCAGGTCTACTACCCTTAGAATTGGTGCAGTTGTTAACAATTCCTTTAACTTATTAAAACTCTCCTGACACTTATGTGACCAATTGAACTTTGTACCCTTCTTTTGTAGTGATGTGATAGGGTATGCAATCTTAGAGAATCCCTCTATAAATCTGCGGTAGTACCCGTTGATTCCCATGAATGACCAGATGTCCTCTACATCCTTAGGGATAGGCCATTCCATTATGACTATTATTTTCTCTGGGTCGACTGCAATACCTTCTTCATATATTAAATGTCCTAGGTACTGTATTTTCTTTTGATAAAAGTCACATTTGTCGAATTTAGCATACAGTTTGTGTTTTCTTAAAGTTTGCAATACTATCCTTAGATGTTCTTCGTGTTCTTCTTTTGTTTTAGAATACACTAGGATATCATCAATAAATACCAAAACAAACTTATCCAATTACTGATTGAAAATGCTATTCATTAAACACATAAATGTTGCTGGTGCGTTAGTGAGACCAAACAATATAACCACAAATTCATAATGTCCATATCTCATCCTGAATTATGTTTTACTTATATCCTCATCCTTTATTCTAACCTAGTGATAACTAGATCTTAAATCCAACTTAGAAAAAATATTTTCCCCACCTACTTGATCAAACAGTTCATTGATTCTAGGTAGGGGGTATTTGTTCTTAACAATCATTTTGTTTAATTGTTTGTAATAAACGCATAATCTTAGTGTTTCGTCTTTCTTCTTAACAAAAAGGAATGGTGCTCCCCATGGTGAGACACTTCCTCTGATATATTCCTTGTCCAAAAGTTCTTGTAGTTGGGTGAAGTCATGAAGGTGGGTAACACTTTCGTGACAATCGGGTCTCCAAAATTCTGAAAAACATTTTTTCAACCAAACTAATTTTCTTTTCGCCCGAATGTACTATTTTTTCAGATGAAAAATATTTTGGACAAACCTTTGAACGTTAAATCGAACTGAACCCTAATGACACCAGACAAATATTTTTCATCTCGTAACATCGTTTTGGCCAAAATATATTTCGGCTGAAATAATGTTTCATCCGAAATATCTTTCGGTCGAAAGAACTTTTTGGCCGAAAGATTATTTCGGCCGAAAACACTTTTCGGCTGAAAGATTAGTTCGAATGAAAAAAGGTTTATATATTACCCGCACATTACTCCTGCAATAGTTTTTGTGAGTTCATACCTATTCGGTGTTTGTTATGTGGGCAGAGAGCATTTGGTGTGTGAGGTGTATGGTGTTTGGTGTGTGGTGGCATAGACCTATCAGCCCTCGGGCCGAGATCTGCTCACAGAATCATTCTTTATCTTCTTGAGTCGTATCGACTCTTTCGAATCCCTGCTGGAATCTCAATTTCAGTCGATCCACAGGTCCTTTCGGAAGCTCTCCTGTGCAAACAACACTAGCTGTGAGCTTCACCGTTTCGTGCTACCACAATGCTATGACCAAGGCCCAATTCCAAAGGCGCTTGTTGCAACTCGCAACTTGCGAGTTCGTGAGTCGTGACTCCCGACTCTTCCTTCTCAATCCCGCGATATCCAGGATTACAAAATGGGTATAAATACCCTTTGTCAGTGCCCTCCACACATGACCACTGGCTAATCTTAGCACTAGCTCCTCTCGCTACTCGCCACATCGCAAGTTGTGGTGTCCGACCTTGGCACCTTTTTTTCATGAAACCTTGAGAAACGATGTTGACTTTTCTCCTCGCTTTCTCGCTACTCCTTATCACAAGTTTCAATGTCGAGCTCTCGTGCTCTTATCTCACGAATCACCGAGACACGAGAATTCAATGGAGTATGGAATTCTTCCTCCAGGTGATGCATGTTCACCTACCAATCACGTGGGCCCCACCTTGTGGTTCTGCCATGTGTCCCTTGTGCCCAGCTTCGGCACTTCGCGACTTCGCTTCCCAAAGTGCTACGTCCTTTGTATCCTGACACCCAAAGTGACAAGATCCCGAACTCCTCACTACTCCTTATCGCAACTCGTGACTTCGGGACTTTCGGGAAACAAGTCTCTACTTCCTATCCACCAATATGTCGAAATGCCGAAATTTCGACACGTCGTCAACATGGGTCCCACAACAGAACTTCTCGACTTTTTTGGAGTTTTTGAATTTGCGACTTCATGAATCCTTATGCTAAGCTTTCGGTTCTTCAACCCATGAAACCCCGAAATGAGATTACGTGAGTGATCCAATGGCCCCTGTTGGCTTAGATCCTATGGCTGTCCTAGCTCCTCGTGATTTTTCCAGTCGCGACTTGGAGCACCCAATCTTTGGGATCTTACCTTATGAACCTCCAAGTTCGTGAGATCCCTTGATCTCTGCTACCTATCCTCCTTCGATGGATGATTGCGATTCTCTCACGACTTCGCCACTAGCGAGGTTGACAGATTTCTCCTTTTGACCTCCGATGTCTGAATCCCCGATACGGGTGATCTCCCGACATGTGTCCTCCTTCTAACAGATGGCTTAGATTCTTTCAGGGTTTCACGACTTCGCCTTTCGCAACCTCACAAATCTTGATGCAAAGGTTTTAAAATGTAACTCCCCTGCTCCTCTACACGATCTGACGGCTCTCAGGACTTCACGAATTCTCCATAGAGAATTCCAACCATCCAATTTCTCCTTGATGATTCCTGCCAAATGAACAAGGTGTTCTTTCATGAAACTTATCCACCTGCAAAACAATGTCACTGCGCCTTCTTACAACACTTCAAGGAACCAACCCTCTTGAGCTTCTCTTCGACAACTTCGAAGACTCTATCCCTCCCGAGCTTTCTCCACAACTCAAGTCTTCAAAAGAGACTCCTGCGTGCACTCCTTACGACAATTCTTCAAATACTTCCAAGTATTTGAACCTTTTCGACTCTGTGCACTCCTTGCAACAACAGTCCTTCAACAATTTCACTCAGATTATAACTCTGAGACTTCACTCAGCCTGCGCACACCTTCCACAGCTCCTGTGCTTAACTTGCACTTTTGCGAGAATGAGAATAATGTTATCTCTTTTGAGCTTTTAGAGATGAAACTCTGAACTCTTGTCAACGCACTCCTTGCAGACAATTTCACTGCACTCCTTGCAGGAAAGCTCTTGCTCAGACAGAGAAACAATTGAAACTCATTACTTACTCTCCCTCTCTTCAGATTTCAGACATTAAATATGAAATCATACCTTCACGCATCAAAGAAAATGCATAACAGAGAGTAACAAACATATATCAATTAGCATGTACAAACACAGAAAGCAATTGAACACCATGAGTCTGAACTAAAGATCTTTATATTAATCCAGAACTTCTGTACATGGTTTTTTTACTCTACACAGCTCTCTTCTTCTTCTCTCCTATGCTCTCTTCGATTGATAATGCTGGTAATGTTACAATGATACAAGTGAGGGTGTCTATATCCATTTTCCCTCCGTCTCCTAAAACTGTCTAATCTAAGAATTCAAGGCTACCTACTTACATTTACTAGCATAAATGCCTCTTAATCCTTCAGACGAGAGCGGGATGCTCAAGGTATGATTACATCTACAAGTACGCCCTTTCTTAATTGTCTCATTTAAGTTTGGCATATCCACTTCAAAACATTTCAAACAATTCATCATGTGCCAAAATGCACTGGCGTTGTCCCAAGCTCACTTGATGTTGGCGATGCTCCTGCATCATGTGGGCAGACATCGTTTGGTGTGCGAGGTGTATGGTGTTTGGTGTGCGAGCGGACGAGCGATGTTGTGGATGTTGGAGAAATGGTTGGGAAGTGTTGTGGACATTGGAGCAGTGGGCATTTAGTCTAGGTATGTTTAGATTAGGATATTTTCAATTAATACCTTATAATTTATAATTTTAAATTAGGATTATTTTATTTTTTTTTAGATTGTTGACAGGGACTTATTCATCCCTGTCCATGTACAGTGACAGGACTGAAATCGGGCATGTCCCTGTACATGGATAGGTTCCAATATGGCCTTGTATATTATATTTAAATATGTTTAAATTTTAAATTTTTAAACAGGGCCGAATTTTAAATTTTTAAACAAAGTCCAATTTCAAATATGTTTAAATTTTTCGAAAATTTATATTTTTAGTTAAAAATTTGAGTTTATAAATTTTTCTAGAATGTTGATAGGGCCTTATTCGGCCCTATCCATGTAGAAGTTAGAAGTTAGAATTTAGAAGTTATATGTTATTTTAGAATTTTAGAATTTCAATTTTAAATTTCTATTTAAATTTCTATTTCGGGCTTAAACTTTAAATTTCTATTTAAATTTTAGAATTTAGAAATTAATTTTCAATTGTTGACAGGGCCTTATTCGACCCTGTCCATGTACAATGATAGGCCCAAATTCAGGCATGTACTTGTACATGGAAAGGGATGAATATGGCTTTGTCCCTTATGTTTAAATTTAAATTTTTTAAGCATGTTTCAAATATGTTTAAACACGTCCAAATTTTAAATTTTTAAACAGGGCCAAATTTTAAATTTTTAAACAGGGCCAAATTTTAAATTTTTAAACAGGGCCAAATTTTAAATTTTTAAACAGGGTCGAATTTCAAATATGTTTAAATGTTTAATTTTTAGAAAATTTAAATTTTTAGTTAAAAGATTGAGTTTAGAATGTTGATAGGGCCTTATTCGTCCCTGACCATGTACAGGGACAGGCCTGAATTTGGACATGTCTCTGTCCATGGACAATGATGAATATGGCCATGTCCATTTATAGGGACATGACTGAATTTGGTCACGCCAATGTACATGGACATGGCCATATTCGTCCATGTTCATGTAGTACCTCAAGCAACAGGATAAGTAGATCTACAACCACTAGAAAAGGCCCAATTTCATAGGAAATCCATACAACCACTAAGAAAATAGACAGCGTTGCAGAAAATGGACAAAGGCCTAAAGAGGCTGTAAACTTTAGGGCAGGACATAGACTAGCTATTCTAACTATAAACAGTGAGACCAAGGGCTAAGCATGACTGTTACAAGGCCACCACTACCTTGAATAGTGCCCAAACTGAACAAAATTAGACTCTGACAACAACTGTAAAGAAACATCACCATAAAGGACCTAGTACATATCACAATATTTAACAAACCTAACAAAAATCTTGAAATACAAAAATATGTCTATAGTAGTTGCTGCAATAGGAGAAAAATAAGTACAACATTGACAAAAATTCCACTTCTCTGCTAATAGTACTGTTAATTTAAATTTATATGAAATTTAAATTTTAGTTAAAAATTACAATCATGGAAACAATAGGGATAAAGGAAGTGTACAGAACCATAAGTCAAACCTGTTGTAATCATACCAACTAACTGTATAGGGTTGAACATGATTAAGTAATGAGATAATATGATATGAGACCACAACAAGCCCTGTGAACAAACTGAATTACACTACATTCTTTTCTTATAAGTAATTCCATCATATTCATTCATAATGACACTGATGTTGCATTCTTATTGATTAGGGTCCTACTCCTAGTATAGGATATGAATAAGACCTATGTTGGTTGTGCTCATATGTTGCATGTATGTAATTCTTATACCTTTTTATATTTATGGGATTGGTTCTAATTAAGTACTAATACAAAAACAACAACATCCTTTACATTCAACTTATTATAATCTACTCTACGCGTCTATATGATCTCAACATAATATAGGGTTATGATTCATACAAGAAGATGTGTTCATGTTCTATGATGTGTGTTTGATATGTTGTTATAACTAATAGTAATACATATCTAAACTGATGTGTGTTTCTGATCTTTGTTGGATTTGTTGTCATTTTATGAAAAATGACGGAATTAACAGAATTAAATATGAATTAAATATGACAAAAATATAACATAATTAATTATGTTAATTATGTTCATGATTGGTATGTTAATTTTGTTCATGGTTGGTATGCTATTTTCTTAATCATTTTATGTTGTTTTCTTATCCAAGTAGTAAATTAAATATTAATTTTAAAACAAAACATTACATATAATTGATTTTAGAAACTATGGTATGATCTATTGTGACAAATTTTTATAGTGTAATATATATGACACTTAACAAGTCCTTTCCATATGTCCATCTATAAATGACACACACCTATATATGACATTGTGACATCTATAAGAATTAATATAGGAATGTATTAACATCTTCGTGTGACCATATTTGTTATCCTATTTATAAATAGTTCTAGGTAAATGAAACATAGTATAATTATTAAAATGGGTATATAAATATGAAGTTAATGAAGAAAGGTTATAAAGTAAAAGTATTAAAGTTTTAAAATTTCGAACTAATTCAATATAAAGAAGGTAAATTTTCATGAATTTTGTGACAATTAAGACTCACTCAATTGCATCTTCTTCAAAATATATATCCCATTAAAAATCACATCACTATGTTTACAATAGGATATGATGCACTTACATTTGAAATTATTGTCATGATTGCTCTCAATCTAGCTTTTTAACTCCAACAAAGCCTCCCAATATTACATTTGATCCATTTGCTCCACCTTATCTTAATATAACTTAATATTGAAGACGATTTAAAAATTATTATAGTAATGACCAAACTTATTGAATGCTTATCTTATAGATGATATTTATATTCATATAATATTACTTCACACATATTGACCAAAGTTATTGAATGCTTATCTTATTGATGATATTTATATTCATATAATATAAGTTCAAATTGACAACTTATTAATTAATTCATTAATAACCTAGACATTAGTTACTAATGTGTTTATTGAACCATAATATTGTATGTGTGTTGGATATTTAGGCATAGATAGCACACACATATCCCACACATAGACAATAATAACAAGCGATGTTCCTAATGCATATTTTTAAAATATTCACAACTAATCATGCATACAAATAAATAAAGAAAATCAAACTTCAAATAACCCTCATTAAAGAAAGAGTAATAATTCAACATTCATCCATATTTAAAATTGAATTATTATAATTTAAACATGGTAGGAACTATGTGAGGAAATAAGGAATCACATATCGAATCCCAAATGTGATCCTCAATGGACTTGGAATCACCCACATCCTTTTAAACCCTTAATTCCATCTCGCATCTACCATCCCATCGTTGTTGTTTTGAATTGATTTCCCTTGGCGAACCCAAATTCTAATTTCAATGACTTTTGTGTGTGGGTTTTATTGATTGTTATGAAAATATTATGGTTTTATATTCTATCACTTATCCCTTTAGTCATCAGTCTTTGTCTGAGCAGTCGACCAGTAGTCGAATCGATGGTCGTCACTTCAGTGTTTAAAGACATATAGATTCAAATGCCCTGCTTTTCTGTGCATGGATGATGAGTGAAGGATAATAATTTTCCATGATGTCTATGGAACCCTTATGTGACATCCCGCTCTGGCACACTAAGAAAACTTATTCTTTGAGGACACTTGCTCGCAAGTGATCTGGACTTTTATGATATTAAAACATTTATCCTTGATTATGATGCGTTATGATAGATGACATGATGCTTTACTTCTTTGACATGGACAGGTGCTATTGACTTAGTTTTATTGAGTGTGCATGGTTTTGGACCTTGAGGATGCAGACGCATTTATGGAACCCCTTGGGACTCCGGATTGAGTCGGGGAGTGTGCTATTTGGGTTGATTTATTTACTGTGATATTAATTGATTTGATGATTGATGTGGACATGTTCTGACACGATTGTTGATGATGCAGGCTAACGATAGCTTGCCGACCAGACTCACATATGGAGTAAAGGGGCCACACACAATTTCCAGAGAGGTTGAGGGAGAGGTGTGGAAAACAGCCCTACCACAGCCTACTAGCACTCCCGTCGTGGCTCGAACTGTAGGTTAACAATTACCTAGTTCGAGAGGATCCACGATGCCGTGAGGGCAGACTGCGACAGTCACTCGCAATGATTCTAAGGGGCATGCAATAAGGTGGGAGCCTTATTCCTTAGAGCCCTTAGCCTGCCACAAGTTCACCTGGCGGAGTGTTGACTCCAGGGGTTATAGATTTCTACCAATCAGTCAAGTTGGTGAGTGTAACCCTTGAAGCACATGGTGCATCCTGAAGGGCACGTCACATGAAAGAAACACAAGTTAGTGAGTGGTACCCTTGGAGCATGTGGTGCATCCTAAAGGGCACGTCATGCAAAAGAAACAACTGAGGTGAGTGGCACCCTTGGAGCACATGGTGCGTCCTGAAGGGCACGTCGCATTGATGTTGAGGAAGGAACAAACCTAGATGGCCCTAAGACATTTAACGCCTTAATAAATTATTAAAACGACTTCCCTAAATAATTGTCACCCAGTTCAGAATCTAAACCTAAGTCGAAAACTTCTCTAGGGTAAAATTTTGTTAAGCCTTAAGAAAAAGACCCTAAAAAAATAAAAATAAAGATATAAACTAAAACCCACTTAAGTAATAATTTTAGTCTTCTTAAATTTAGTGGGTAAAACAAAAAGAGGAACAATTTAATTAAAATCTGTGGTTTTAAATTGTAAAGAGGAAATAAATTATTTAACTTGTGGAAGTATAAAAAGATTTTAAATTAATAATAAAGGGAAAAGAGTAAATAGCGCAACTACCATTTTAGCTCTAATTAAAAGGGGAAAGAAGGAAATAATAAGAATTAGGAAACTAAGTAATGGAGGAAACATAATTAAGGAAAGTTGGGAACTTATGGTAAAAAGCGAGGTCAAGATAGTAAAGAATCTGCAATTAAGAACCTTCTAATTTGAGCTAATTTAGCAACTTCATTTTTAGGGAAATTATTTAAAACATGTAAGGGGATCTAGGAACACCTAGGAGGAGCTTTAGGAGCAACTCTAGGTGGGTGAGGGAAATGAGTAATTTAATAATTTAAAGAAAATAATTATTTGAGGAAAGAGGGGGATGGACGACACTTGTGCGAAGGAGAATATTTGGAATATTTCTATTAAAACTTAATTAAAATGTGATTTAGGGAAAGTTGGAGGTTGGAAAAAAATCTATAAAAGAAAGGGAAGATGAGGATGAAAGGGATCGGCTGTTAGCATAATGTTACGCTGCCATAATTGTGACTTGACTAATTACTTGTGGAGAGTCGGGATTTTCCAGCTTGGATAGAAGTGGTAGCTCGGCCTTGCGAGGTCAGATGGGAAGCTAGACGGACCATCTGGATTGTGTGTGGCCCCTTTGCAGCTCAGGGGGCTAAGGGGGAAGCAGAGTACCCCTAGTGATTGGCTGGGAGGTACCGGTGTAGTCTCGACGATCGGCGAGCGGGAGTGACATAGAGCGCACGGTCATCGTTCGAGGCAGGAGTTAAGGCAACGGTATGATTTGTATTTTAGTAGATGGGAATGCATTACGGTTTGCTGGGATCGGTTATTGGGGTAATTAGATTGTTGGGCTATTTTTATTTATTTACCCGTCCATCACAATTATGACTGCTGTAACTGCAGTTTTTAATTTAAATTATCACGCGATACAGTATTACTACCGCAATCATGTACAGATTTATATTCTATGTGTTTCTTGGGGGATAAATTACAACTAAATAGCTACTGAAAAACCTCCGATAATGGAATTTTTTGCTGATGTAAATGTTGTGTACGTTTTACGGATGTTAAATGCCACTGTAATTAAATTTTCCCCCCTTTTTTTAATAGATAAAAGAAAAAGGGGGGGTGATTTCGTTATGCCCCTTTCCTGCGTTAAACCATGATTTTGCTGTGTAAATTTTTTTCGCGGGTGAGCTTAGCATTGACTGTCGCTGTGTAATTTTGTCCTCTACATTCTAGCTTGTCATTGACTGGGTAAATGAATGACCTCGCAACCTTTTTAAAATTTATTGGGGACTGTAGCCGACTGCTTACCACGAATTCACAGGTGTGGATTCACTGCCTCTGACTGCGTGGGGGTCACGTTGAGGGTATACACCCTTCCATCAGTCTCCACCATGATTTTTTATACCAGGAATTTTCTTCCTCCCACCCATTGATCCCGACCTTCTGAACAGATGCGCGGATTTAAATCTTACCTTTACAGTCTTGTCCACGTTTTTTTTTTGTTTTTGCCTGGCGGTGGGCGTTTTGGAAATCGTGGCCATTGTTTTAGACAGTGAGATCCTTGCTTGCAACCTGGCAGGGGCCATTCTAGATTGGTATTGGAATGACTTGATGGCAGAATCTACCCACGACCCCCCTTGTTTATTTGTCGGCATTGTTCTAATTGGGAACCCCGTTCTGCTAGCTAAATTTCTTGCTAGGTTTCTTAGTGGGTTAGGTAGGCACTGCAGATGGCTGGTGTGCTATTTGGCTATGATGGTGGTGTGAATTTGTGGCTTCGCTGAGCTTTGACAAGAATGTAACCTGTACATCTAGTTCTTGGTACAACACCCTTTCTCCTGTGCATCCGGCTACTCCAACATGAATCCCTTACTTACAGTGCCCTTACCTTCTCCTTTTAGCACTGTAAACTCTGGCAGCGTTGATTCTAGAAACAACGCATTTTGTTAGGTTGTTTGACATAAAAAAATTCCAGTAGTTAAACCCTAGCGTATCTCGGGCATGCATGCATCAGTGGCCCACTTGGCCTCTAGCAGGCGCTCCCCGCTGCTCATTTCCTTAACTGCCAATGACAACTTCAACAGTGTTTTAAGGCGTATTTGTAGGGTGACAGAAATCCTATTTTTACACTATGTAAGGGCATAGTCATTGTATCTAATTATTTGTGAAATAGGTAATTATTATATGTTGTTGCTGTAACAAGTAAAGGTAGGGTCCTTGATAATTTTAAATTGCCATACTAATTGTTTAAAGGTACTGATAGGGTTAATTCTGGTCTCGTCATTGTAGTTCAATTGTTATTAGTAACAATACAATATAAAGTCCTTGTTATTCCATTGAAATATTATTATAACTTGGAAGTGATGATAGGGTTAGGTTAAGGCAATGTTATTGTAGTGTCATTGTTGTTAATAAGAATAAAATGTAAATCCTTGCTATTTAATTGAAATTTTATTGTTACATGGAGAGTGATGATAGGGTTATGATTAGGGAAATGTTGTTGTAAATACATTACGATTGATAACATGTAAAATGTAGGGTTCTTGCATTTATGAGGAATGCTATGTTAGAATTGATAACCTATGAAATGTGAGCTCTACTTTGTTTCTTTGCAATTTTTTTATCATGTAAGGTCCTTGAAATTGTATGGTTGAAACATATAAAATGCATGTAATTCTAATTTATTTCAAGGGTTGAGTAATAAAAAGGGTAATATGGTTATCATGTATGGAAAGGGGTATTGTGGCTTTACGGTTCTTTGATAGCACATAGATGCATTGAAATTGGAATTTCACAGGGTTAGCGTGATATAAGATGTGTTTGATGTTTAAATCTTACTTATGGTTAGTAGGTGTTATCCTTGTAATTAGTTTTAATGGATGTATAATGCAACCCTTACTCCCTTATTTATTTAATGGATTTTTGGTATTTAATTCTTAATTTTTCACTTAAGTAAAATGGCTCATTTCCTCAAATTGCATAGCAAGCTACCTAGGAGTTGAACTGATTACATGAGTGGATTTGTAACAACCCTCCTAGTTAAGAACAACTACTCTGTCACCCGGTGCAAATATGTTTTTTTTTTTTTTTTTGAGGTGTGTGCGCGCGTGTAGAAGAAACAACCCCCTCGACCCTACGTCACCACTCGAACCAACAAGACGCAAGTAAGACGAAAATAATTAAGACGACCCAACAGATCATGGTAACAACAAGAAGTAAACGCCCCTAGACATAAGGCGTGCAACTAGCAGCAGTAAGCAGAAAGGACGCCAAGGGTCAGGTACAGTATTGTCACAGAAAGAAAGAATCCAACAGTGGAGTCGCAGTAGTGGAACTGTGCCTTTAAACAACCCGAGACTACTGATACGGCTCAGAGTGTGTCGCAAGAGTGGAACTGTGCCTTTAAACAGCCCGACACAAGCAACCAAGCACAAGGAAGGTTTACCAACCCAGTACCACGTTACTTTTAAGAACCACACCCTTCCTTTACTAACTCAGAATAATTCTATTGAGATTTATTCAAGAACATTTCAACATATAAGTTCGTCCTTAACAACAACATTACAATTCCATTATCATGAACTAATAACGCATTAAGTTTATATCACCTTGACCTTGCGAATATAACAGGCACCTCCATCAATAGGTGACCTCCATAAAAATACAGCTACATTAAATTTTCTCATAATGACAACCCCATGGTATATCTTAAATCAACAATCCTAACAATGATCCATCACATTAAATCTATCATATCCTTACCATGATGACAACCCATTGCATATTTAAAATCAAACCTGACCATAACCCCTTTCATTGAACTACTTTATCTTTACCACAATGGTCATAACTTGAACACTAGCTTTATTACATGATGATGTAAGGACTTGCAATTTTAACATCTAAGTTGCAAGGTCATTTCACTAATGATTAAGACATTACCGTTCCAACTAAAATGACAGTACCCTCACCCTATTGTCAATATATCAACTAACATCATATTTATAACCAACATCATCTTTAAAAATAACAACGTCGCCTCATAATTAAAATGACCACGTATAAGGTTAGCCATTGTGGAACAGAACAATGCTTAAGATAACCGTGTTTAAAATCAACTCCTTTCAAAAACCCTACAATTATATGTATAACACAATACCTCTTGGCCTTCCATTAAGTTAAAATATAGAGGGTAAAAGGAATAAACATAAAGGAAGATAAGACTTTAATATCTACATCATCACCTAAACATAACCATAAA
>JASDQU010099941.1:216227-268034 GCA_032191745.1 Picea mariana
TCCCATAATGATGATGTCATCTTATTACATGATTCCTTGATCACATGTATAGTTTAGAGTTTTGAACATATTAATGCTTTTGTTGTGATTGGTTTGTGTTGTTGTGATTGGACGACGCAAGAGCATCGTAGCAGAGCGAGGATCAACAGAGACAAGGAAAGCGTTTAAAAGTAAGTATATCATTCTTCCTCTTTTGTCCATTCAACACTCTAAAACTAGGGAAAGAGTAGTATTTTGTCACGGTTTGTTCCAGATCCGGGTGGATCTGTGGAGATTGGTCTGTGTCCGCACTCACGAATTTATCCTTGAACAAGGACCTTATGGAAAAAGATGGGAACAAACTTGTCGTTCAATTCATCTTATCATCCTCAGGTGGATGGATAGATAGAAGTTGTGAATAGAAGTTTGGGAGACTTGTTGAGGAGGTTGGTGACAGAACACCACAGTCAATGGGACAATATTCTGCCACAGGTAGAATTTGCTTACAATGATTCAATCAATAGAAGCACAGGGAAGAGTCCATTCCAAATTGTTTATAGTACATAGCCAAGAGGAGTATCTGAACTGAGGGATTCAAAATGGTATGAGATAAGAAGTGCTAGTGCAAAGGATTTTGCCGAAGCAATGAAGGAACTTCACAGCTAGGTGAAGGAGTAATTGCAAAAATCGAGCCAAGAGTATAAGTACATAGCAGATCAACACAGAAGACAACTTCAATTTGAAGTTGGTGATCTGATTCTGGCACATCTGAGAAAAGAAAGGTTCCCGAGAGGAACATACAATAAATTGAAAATGAAGAAAATTTGACCATGTAAGGTCTTGAAGAAATTTGGGGCAAATGCTTATGAGATTGAATTATCCAATGGGATCGAAATTTCTCCGATATTCAATGTCTTAGATTTGTACCCATACAAATATGAGGAAGCAGGAACAAGTGATGAACAACTAGAGGTTCAATGGACTAAACAAATGCTAGTTGCAGAGAAGCCACAGATGGAAAGCATACTAGACAAAAGAGTTAGCAAAAGGACCAGAAGAAGGGAATATTTTGAATACTTGGTCAAGTGGAAGGGACATCCAGTTGAAGATGCCAGCTGGGAAAATGAAGCAAAGATTCAAAAGCATGGACAGACCGTGTGAGAGCTCATGGGCAGGAGCCGATGAAAATTTTCAAGCGAAGGAGTATGATGCAGGAGCATCGCCAACATCAAGCGAGCGTGTGATAACACCAACACATTTTGGCACATGATGAATTATTTGAAATGTTTTGAAGTTTGATACACCAAACTTAAATGTAATAGTTAAGAAAGGGCATACTTGTAGATTGTAATAAGACCTTGAGCATCCCACTCTCGTCTGAAGGACTAATAGGCATTTATGCTAGTAAATGTAAGTAGGTAGCTTTGAATTCTTAGATTAGACAGTTTTAGGAGCCAGAGGGAAAATGGATATAGACACCTTCACTTGTATCATTGTAACATTAGCAGCATAATCAATCGAAGAGAGCATAGGAGAGCAGAAGCAGAGAGTTGTGTAGAATAACCCATGTACAGAAGTTCTGAGATTAATATATGAAGCTTGATTCAGACTCATGGTGTTCAATTACTTTCTGTGTATGCATGATTGAATGTTATGCTCATGATTGTTTTACTCTTTCTGTTATACATTTGCTTTGATGCATGAATGTATGATTGCATATTTAATGTCTAAAATCTGAAGAGAGGGAGAGTAAGTAAATGAGTTTCAATTGTTTCTCTGTCTAAGCAAGAGTTTTCCTATAAGGAGTGCAGTGAAATTGTCCACAAGGTGTGTGTTGACAGAAATCCGAGTTTGTCTCTGAACGCTCAGGAGAGATAACATTTTCTCATTCTCACAGAAGTGCAAGTTAAGAATAGGAGCCGTGCAAGGTGTGCACAGACGGAGTGAAATATCAAAGCTTACAACCTGAGGGATTTATTGAAGGACTGCTATCGCAGGGAGTGCACAGAGTCGAAGAGGTTCAAATACTTGGAAGTATTTGAAGAATTTCCGCAAGGAGTGCATGAAGGAGTCTTCTTGAAGACTCGAGTTGTGGAGAAATCTCAGGAGAAATAGAGTCTTCAAAGTTGTCGAAGAGAAGATCAAGGGGGCTAGTGCCTTGAAGTATTGTAAGAAGGTGCAACGACGTTGTTTTGCAGGTGGATAAGTTTCATGAAAGAACACCTTGTTCATTTCACAGGAATCGTCAAGGAGAAATTAGACGGTCATAATTCTCCATGGAGAATTCACGAAGTCCTGAGAGCCGTCGGATCATGCAGAGGAGCAGGGGAGTTACGGTTTAAAACCTTTGCATCAAGATTCACGAGGTTAAGAAAGGCGAAGTTGCAAAACCGTGAAAGAATCTAAGCCATCCATTAGAAGGAGGACATGTGTCAAGAGATCACTCGTATCGGGGATTCAAACATCGGAGGTCAGAAAGATAAATCCTTCAACTTCATGAGTGGAAAAGTTGCGAGAGAATCGCAACCGTCCATCAGAGGAGGACAGGTGGCAGAGATCAAGGGATCTTGCAAACTCGGAGGTTCGTAAGGTAAGAGCCCAAAGATTGGGAGCTCCAAGTCGCGAGTGGCGAAATCGCGAGGAGCTAGGACAACCGTAGGATCTAAGCCAATAGGGGCCATTGGATCACTCACGTAATCTCATTTCAGAATTTCGTGGGTTGAAGAATTGAAATCTTAGCATCAATATTCATGAATTCGCGAAGTCCGAAACTTCAAAAAGGTGGGAAGTTCCGTTGTGGGACCCACATTGACGACGTGTCAAAATTTCGACATTTCGGCGGATAGGAAGTCGAGACTTTTGTTCTGAAAGTCTCAAAGTCACGAGTTGCGATAAGGAGTAGTGAGGAGTTCTCGATCTCGACACTTCGGGTGTCGGGATACAAAGGAGGTAGCACTTCGGGAAGCGAAGTCGCAAAGTGCAGAAGTTGGGCATACGAGACACGTGGCAGAACCACAAGGTGGGCCCGGGAAATAGACAGGTGAACATGCATCGCCTGGAGGAAGGAGTCAATAATCCATTGACTTCTCGTGTCTCGGGGATTAGCGAGATAAGAGCATGAGAGATCGACATTGAAACTTGTGAAGTTGCGAGTGGCGAGAACACGAGGAGAAAATCCAACATCATTTCTCAGGGTTTCGTGAAAGGAAGGTGCCAAGGTTGGATGCCACAACTCGCGAAGGTGCGAGTAGCGAGAGGTGCTAGCACTTAGCCTAGTCGGTGGTTGCGCAAGGAAGGAGCTGACAAAAGAAGAGTTGTACCCATTTCATGATCTCGAATATCACGGGATTGAGAAGGAAGATTCAAGAGTCATGACTCATGAACTCACGAGTTGCGAGTTGCGACAAGCGCCTTTGGAATTAGGCCTTGGTTATAGTGTTGTGGTCGCACGAAAGGGTAAATCTCGCACCTAGTGTTGTTTGCACAGGAGAGCTTCTGAAAGGACATGTGGATCGATTGAAATTGAGATTCCAGTAGGGAGTCGAAAGAGACGATCTGGCTCAAGAAGATAAAGAACGATCCTGTGAGTGGATCTCGGCTCGAGGGTCGATAGGTCTGCACCAAAATATTATAAGGAATATATATGTGGTTTTAGTGGATTGAACCATGTTCAAAGAATATGCACATGCTATTGAGTTAAAGGTGGGTAGTTATCCACTCAATGTATAAATCTCTTAGTTTATAGTACAATTTGGTCCCTTTATATAACTTTAGGTGACCATAAAGTATTTCACAGTTATGTATTTAGCTCAACCATATCCACAACTATCCAACAATTTTTCCTTGAATCTTTCAAGTGATCCAACTATATGATATAACATTTTCATAGTTCATATGTTATATAATATAACATTATCCAATCTTTGATCAGATAGGAGTGCAACACTTAGTAAAGCAATATTTATTATGTGCCAAGATTGAAGGCATAACAAGTTGTTGTGCACCACTTACTAAATATTTCTTATGTTATTAGTGGGTGTGTGACGTTATGAATATTAAACTCTTTGTTTTGGGATTCTAATGCATTGCATTATATGTGGTGTTTGTGGATCCGACCATAGGGAATTTGAAGGAATCTTAAAGAAATGTTCTAATACATTTTTTTAGTGGATCCAACCATAGGGAACTTTTAATGAATCTTAAATAAATGTTATAAGGAATATATATGTAGTCTTAGTGGATTGAACCATGTTCAAAGAATATGGACATGCTATTGAGTTAATTTTGGGTAGTTATCCATTCAATGTAGAATCCCCTAGTTTATAGTACAATTAGGTCCCTTTATATAACTTTAGGTGACGATAAAGTATTTCACAGTTCTGTATTTAGTTCAACCATATCCACAACTACCCAACAATTTGTCCTTAAATCTCTCAAGTGAACCAACTATATAATATAATATTTGCACAGTTCATATGTTATATAATATAACATTATCCAATCTATGATCAAATAAGAGTGCACCACTTGGTAAAGCAAGATTTATTATGTGCCAAGATTAAAAGCATAACAAGTTGATGTGCAACACTTACTAAAGATTTCTTATGTTATTAGTGGGTGTGTGAGGTTATGAAGATTAAGCTCTTTGTTTTGGGGATACTAATGCATTGCATTATGTGTGGTATTTGTGGATCCAACCATATGAAATTTTTAAGGAATCTTGAAGAAATGTTCTAATACATTTTTTAGTGGATCCATCCATAGGGAATTTTTAATGAATTCCCTTGATTGTTGTTTTTTTGAATTGATTTCCCTTGGGGAACCCAAATTTTGATTTCAATGACTTCTATGTGTGGGTTTTATTGATTATTATGAAAAGATTGTGGTTTTATTTTCTGTCCATTATCCCTTTAGTCATCAGTTTGTGCTTGAGAAGTTGGCTAGGAGCCGAATCAACGGTCGTCACTTCGGTGTTTAAAGACCTATAGATTCAAATGCCCCTCTTTTCTTTGCATGGATGATAAGTGAAGGATAAGAATTTTCCCTGCTGTCTATCCCTTACTTATCTTTGGGTCGATTGATTCATGGCTGGATGTTTAGTCTTTGCGTCTTCTTATGAACGAGTACATTTGCAGCTTCATTGATTGAAACTTCAATTTCTCTCTGCATTTTTAATTGCTTGAACTTGGGTACATCTCTGCTTTTTTATTGATAAATTATGCATTGTGGATAGATATTGAGGAGAGATGTTGAAACGATATTCTCCAAACATTCCTTGCAAACGCTCTAGGTTATCCCAAGAAGGAAGAACAAGAACTCCTTCTTCGACTGAGACTTCAAGTGACCAACAAAAATCTCGTCAGATGATATTTTCAAACGATTATGTGAATAGATCAACTACAGAACCTAATCAAGTAAGTGCTATGGAAGCAACCTTCTTAGATAGGTTGCGCTTTGATACTCCTACACTTGAGAATGTAGGGAATACCTCTGGACAAGAGCATATTTCTGGTAATTTTCTTTGATTTTGTTTATTTTTGTTGTATTTAAATTTATGTGAGTTAGATCTTGAAGTTACTTTCAAATTTGTGCATAGAAAATCAATTTAGAGCAAGGGATGACAATGAAAGACAGATTGTTTGTCACGAATATTCAAATGTCAATACAGAGGGTGAAGGTGGATTTAGGAGGTTATGTTATAAAGAAACTAAATATTACATGCCTATCTCCACCTATCCTTCAGATGTTGGTGATGAACTTCCCTAGGAATGGAATACTAAAGAAATGATGCTTGAGCAATGATCAGGTGTTAAAAGGACGTTAGAAAATGATTTGGTGGTCTTGGAACTCCCTCAGGAGAGTAAACAAAGTTTGCAAATTGTTTTGCATTCATTGGAAAACTTTATGGATGCATATCAGAAGATGGGGCCAACCACTAACAGTTTTGTCGATCTAATGAGATGCCGAAAGTCAGAGGTGATGGGCCTTGATAAATGAGAGGTAGTAAAAAATAGAGTTTCAAAAAAATACACCATTTCGATGTTCAATTTCAAAGAGGGCCCAAAGTGGAAGATGTTGAAGGTGCAATATTTTAAGCACCCTGACATTGTAGGACATCTGTATAAGAGATTTTTTGGGGCATATGGGAAATTTCTGTGGAATGATGAGGTTCCATACTATTTTCAAAGACACTTTTTTGTGGAGTTTTTCTTGCACATGCACCCTGATTATACTAGTCTACCCTCCAAATATTATGGGACTGTTAAATGACGTACATATGATCTCAAAGGGGCATATATAAGTGTGACATTGTCGAGGCCTCCACAACCTTTAGTACACCACCCAACATGGGAATTTGCATCACTTTCATAATTGCAGGCTACATCAGAGGTTGTCAAAGAGGCCAGGAATGCAATCGGGGAAAATTTGGAAGCTATTTTTTATGGTGTTGATGTTGGCATGAACCATCAACGGGCAAAATCCAATTCCTAGTCCACAATTTTTTATAAAACATATACGGAGTTGGATACAATGTCACTAGAAGATGTTTTGGAGCATGCGAATTTCTGTCGGGATGGTTGGAAGAAGGTCATTCAGAATGATGACCCGAACCGCAGATTGGTATGTGTTCTAGTTAGGAAATTTTTGACACATTTTATGATAGTTTACTTCTAATTCTAGATTTAGATATCATTGTATATATAGAAATAATTGAGTTGTTATTGTCATTAATTGGAGTTTGGAGATATGTTAAATGAATCTCCAGTAGGTAGGGGACTCGATTCGATAAGTTTAAATTTGGATGGGTTGAATAATATATGTTTTTTCTAATAGTTGTTCAATCTCCACTCTTTTGAATAAGAGATCAACAACATTTATAATTTTGTAGAAATGTGAACACATTGAATCCTAGATTTAGTTCTTAGTTGTGTTGTTTATAGATCCCTATGCCATATCCTACTACTTGGGCAAGCTTGTCTCAATTCTCATTGAGAGAGTTCGAAGAGGGTGGGAGTTCACATGTATCATTTAATGTCTTAAAATCATTTACACTTAATGTGTTATAATCATTTCAATGTAATTTTTCAATTTTTCAAATTTGAAATGTGTTATATAGGCTAATGTGGAGAAGAGAGTACTTGAGAGTGTGCTTGGGAGGGAGATTGGGATTGAGGAGGAAGTGGAGGAAGCACCCATATTTGAGAAGGATGTGTCCATTCAATATGATTCATAAATGTATGTTTTTGACTTTTATCAATTTTTTTTTCTCAAATTTTTAGTTTAGTCTTTCCTATTCAACACTTTGATCAATTATTTTGAAATATATAGAACCCCTAGATAAGTTTATCATTGTCTTAAATGGTGTACATTCAAACTTATTTAAGGTTAGATCACGATGAAGACCTAATTTTGAACTTGAAGATTTAAATATTTAATAATTGACTCTATCCCACATTAGAAAACAGAAATTTTTTAAATTTTCCTCGATTGGATTCCTTGCTTTATTGTCCAAGAATGGCATAGTATGGAAAAATTTGTGTTTTCTACATACAACAAAGTGAATTCCTTATTTCCAGGGTATTGTCAAACTCTTAACTAAATTGGTTAATAATCACAAAACCAACATTCAATTAGATTTACAAATAATCTCACACATATTGCATATGTGAGCTAGCTCACACATAATTTCAAAGAGCATTTCATTATATCTAATATGAATACATCTCATTTAAATGGTTTTTTAGGAATGACTTAATATACATGTGCAGATTTGTCTTTTTTTCATCTACATGCAAGATTATATGAGAACATCTATTCCACCAAAGAAAGAGGAGATAAGTATTTTATGGAATAATGGTTTTTAAAATGGATATTTGTGAACTTTATTAGATAATAAGTAGTTGTTTGGAAGAATGCCTTAATATAGAGATTTATGAGTCCTTTAGTTTGAAAGGGCATCGTGAAATTTGATTATATGACCACTGCAGAAGAAGAGAGAAGTATTTAACTGCTAAGGAGATTAGTATTTTATTGTTGTGTAAATATGATCAAATAACATCACCTGAGATGATAATTTCCGAAGGATTTGGGACCTTATAAACAATGAGAATTTCACCTGAAGGATTTTGGACTTTATCCACAAGGAGATAAGTATTTCATTGGAAGAATGACTTAATATGGAGATTTGTGAATTTTCTTCATACACATTTCTATATTTATTTTCATATTATTATCTAACTCTAACTCACAATTTCTTTTACCAAGAACACCATAACATCAGTTGGGATGAAAATTTCACTTGAAGGATTTCATGTATTATACCTCAAAAACTGTCTAAAAAAAAAATTGTTTGTATAAATATCCTTGAATAGTTCGAGATTCAAGCAAGTAAGATTTCTGTTATAAAGAAAGAGTCTAAAAGTTTGCAAGAGTCTTTACTATCATCGACCTTCATTACCATTCAACTTAAAGTTTTATGATCGACGATAAGTGTTTACTCCTCATTTCAATGTTTATTTCAATTCCTGTAATTATAATTCTTTCCTATCTGTTTGTACCTATAACCATTACCACAGTCTTAACAACACAAATGCATTTGGGATTTTATGGCCAAATCCTTACGCGTTAGACCCTACAAATAACCCATTACCATATGTTTACAATAAAAATGACTTTGGGGGTTGATGGCCTAGGCCTCATGCGTTAGTCCATACACGTAATCATATGATGAAAACGACCAAACAGACTTAGTAAAAGTAGAGTATTAGTCTATACTCCTCTACAAAAAGTTTAAATATAAACAGACCCCTATAGTTTTTTTTTTTAAATATCTGGATACAGGATAATGGTTAGGTAAGGCCTTTCGATTAAACTCAGAGTACAAATATTTCATAATCCTCGGATCATATTCAAATTCACCTGCACCATTCGATTACAAGTACTGGGTCTCACGATTATTCCATATGCCCGATGGTTGTGACCATGGGCCTAATCAAAATGCCTTTCACATTTCGGCAAGTCACAATCCTTGAAATGGAGCTAGATCAACGGTAAAAAAAACTTCATAATATGATCCCTTATTTCCTTAATCGAATGACTGATGGGATTTCAATGTTTTTCCCTTCAAGTCATCATGACTCTAAAATTATAAAATTCATGATCACAAAATCTCCGAAGTGATCAGAAAGTTCACATAACCCACTGAGATGGATGGTTGACGAGATTTTGGAGTTTTGCCTTTCGGGTTTTCGAGACTCAAAATAGTACCTTTCGGCATTTCAGAGTTCGAGACTTCATGATGGTGGAATTTCTACTTTCTACGTAAAACCCAAAAATAGAAAGTTCCAATGTGACATAAACCTACTGACGCCACAAGTGGATTGACACGTGTCAAATAGCTACCATGTGTCACTCTAATTCATCACTTATATGTGTCTGAAATGTTGAATCAACTTGTCACTTGTCATTTCCTGATTGTGCCACATGTCCTTAGCTAACGTGGTTTGTTGATGTGTCTGTTTTGGGATTTCGAGGTTCGCTACTTCAAAGGTTAAAGTTCCTTTGACCTTTGATTTCCTGGTCTGTGAAACTCTGAAATGGAGTCTTTGACATGCTTTGATCTTTCGCATTTAACGATTTCATAATTCTTGTCGTGAGTGTCCTTGACACCTCCAACTCCCGGTATCTGATACTCCGAAATGGAGATTAAGTCATGGTTTTGCATTTCATGATTTTATCATTCTTGTCGTGAGTGTCCTTGACACCTCCAACTCCCGGTATCTGAAACCCAAAAATGGAGATTAAGTCATGGTTTCGGTACTGTTGATTAAGGGTAAGTCATTTTGTGATGGAAAATTCTATCGTTGGAAGTAAAACACCGTATGGGATGTTCGTTGTTTCAATTCTGAATGAGATATGTAATACTATTTTTAAAAGAATTGCAAGGTTTCCCTTCCACCTACTTGTAATGGCATACTGGTTATTTTATTGGTTTAATATACTAGCACCATATTGGCTACTTCCTCGAAAGGATTTTCAAAAGGAAAAAATACTCGGCTATTGCCTGCTATATGTGTATCTTGTTTATAGTTGACTCCAGATCGCATGATGATATATGAATTCAATTTGCACTTACTGTACGTGTGTTAAATACTTTCCTTTTAAACTTTTAGGTGATTGTGTGGTTATTTACATAGTTAGGAATTTACTCAGGGGTATGTTTTAAGTTTTGGGATGTCCCTTCTTCCTTGGGCCTTCGCACCTCTCGTGATTAGTTCTGGTAATTAAACTGTGTTAGTTTGATTCACTCCAATAATTTTCCAACATTTCAACCTATAACTTTTCATTAAACACCGGTTGATATAAATATGTGTAAATGTTGTAGATGGTCTATAATAATTCTTGGTATTCACAAGGTCACTTCTGTACTTTAAATATACATATATATATCTTAGACACTTGTGATTAGGGTTATCCCCTAAAAAAAAAACCATGACTATTCAGCTGGTACATGGAAGTAATCTTAGTTAATTACTCTACTATGGTGCATGCCTTTATATATAAGAAATGTCCACACACACACACACACACACACACACATATATATATACACTATGCAGTTTTCCATTTGCATTCAATATGTAGGTAAACTCAAATCTGCACCACAATTTATTTGTGGGGTTTTCAACTACGACACTTTATCTTACTACAGTAGTAATCCAAACCACAACACAAATCTTCTTTAAGAATTGACTAGTCATATCCTTCCAACTAGAATACTTTCGGGAACTAGTATTCATAACATAAATGAGATGCAACAAAGATAATCCATTCCGAATTAGTAGAGAGACATTCTAGCAATTCCTATGTTGGATGCATTCGATCTTTCGTCCTTAATATTATTTCTAACAGATACATTCTATCAAGTATGTAACCATTTAACATTCAGCCAGAGAAGGGACAAAAATAACATATCTGAAATAATACGCTGGAAGACAAAGGGAACAACCACGTTCCTCCCAACCGTAGAGCAGGGCAACCAAACTACTTGCCTGATTCACCCCCTAGCCTGTCCATGAATCCATGAGGGCCAAATTGGAAAATCTTCTCTTCATATATGTCCTACAGCTCCAGTAGTTTTCCCTTGCCTCACACTCAAGCAGTGTTCATAACATCAAGTAAATCAAAAGTCTTCTTTCCTAGCATACTTGGCAACATCCTGCCTCCTCTCATATGCTATTTATCATTTTCCTAGGTCTTTTCCCTCCCTTGGGAATTTTCACATCTTTCTAAATCCCTAATTTTCAGGGGATGCCAATGGAGAAATCACTGATTTTCCACTTGTAAAAATCATCCCAGAGGTAGTTCCAACATGTTCCCCACTCATGGAGTCATGGTCAGCTAAATTTAACATGGTTGTTCCATTTGTCCTCCTGCAATCAATATAAAATATTATGTTTCCATACAAGTGTCATAGTCAAATAGTAAGTTGGTTCAAATCAGGTCTCTTCCCAATAGTCAAAATAATTAATTACAATTACCAAATTCGAAATTTGAAATTTCCATAAATGGCAAAAAATTTCCAAATTCGAATTTACTAAAAACGGAATAAATTTCCAACAATTTTAAATTTCAAAAATATTTTATTTTTGGGGATGTCACATCCTTTCCCCCTTCAGTAAAACACTATCCTCAGTGTTCATTCCTTTCCTGGAACAGTATTGGATGAGATTTCCGCAAATCTCCCTCCAACTCCCAAGTGGCCTCCTCAGGACTAAAGTGCTTCCATTGCACCTTTACCTGAGCGACGACTCTGTTTTGAAGTGTTATTTCTCTCCGATCCAGAATGCGCATGGTTTCCACCTGGAACTCGCCTTCAGGTTCCACCTGGAAATCACCTTTAGGTTCCACCTGCACCAAGTTCCAATCAATCCTATGAGTAGGGTCATGAATGTACTTTTTCAGCAACGGAACATGAAATACATTATGAATTCTTAGATTAGTTGGAAGTGCAAGTTGATATGCTACAGGTCCAATTCAAGCTAGTATCTCGAAGGGCCCACAAAACCTGGGTGCCAGCTTGGCACAATTCCCTAACTTCAACGATCTCTTTCGAGCTTTGACCTTCAAATAAACATGGTCTCCCACTTGAAATTCCAAGTGTCTTTTTTTCTGGTCTCCATAGATATTCTGTCTGTCCTGTGCTTCTTTCAAGTTCTATTGTACCTTTCTTACCGTGTTCTCCATTTATTGGAGCATCTCTGGTCCAACCATGATTCTGTTAGCCAGGTTATCCCAACTAATTGGAGTCATACACTTTCTGCCATACAGTATTTCGAAAGGGCTCAACTTAGCCGAAGTTTGGTACCCATTGTTATATGCAAATTCTACCAAGTGCAGGTAGTCTTCCCACTTTCTTGGTTTTGTTCTTCCGTACATGCAAAGCATATCCTCTATGATTTGGTTTTTCCTTTCGGTTTGTCCATTCATTTATGGATGATAGCTCATACTGAAATTCAAGTTAGTGTTTAGCCCTGCAAGCAATTCCTTCCAAAAAGAGGATGTAAATTTTACGTCTCTATCTGAAATCACCATTTTAGGAATACCATGCAGTCTAAAAATTTCTTTCATGAATATTTCAGCAATGTTTATATCTTTAAAAGTAGACTTTACAAGAATAAAGTGTGCAGACTTACTGATTTTATCGTTTACAACCATGATAGAATCATTCTTTTTCTGAGTTTTAGGCAAACCTATTATAAAGTCCAGTGATATGGTCTCCCATTTCCATTCTGGTACTGGTAATGGATGTCATAGGCTGGCTGGATGTTGGTGCTCGGCCGTAACCTACTGACAATCTTGGCACGTAGCCAAGTAATCTATTGTTTCGCCCTTCATATTAGGCTAGTAAAATAGTTTTCTAAGTGTTGTTATTGTTTTTTGGTAACCTAGATGGCCAGAATATGGTTTCTTATGCACTTCGTCCAAAACTGTTAATTTTAACTCTGTTGAATTTGGTATGTAAAGTCTAGTTTTAAATCGTAATAGTCCCTTCTTGTCGATACTTAGATCTGGTTTATCTCAGTTTGTGGTACTGTTTTGTAATTCTTCCATCATCTTATTGTAATTTCCGTCATTAATACTTGTTTTCCTTACCCTTTGTTCCAGATCAATTTCTGTCCTCCTGATATTTATCTCAAATAACCCATGGACTCTTCTGCTTAAAGTGTTTGTTACTTTGTTTTCCTTACCCTTGATATGTATAACCTTGAACTCGAATTCTCTCAAGAAGGCTAGCCACGTTGCTCATCTTGCATTGAGATCTAGTTGGTTAAACAGATATTTCACCCCACTATTATCCGTCAATAGTAGGAATTTTATGCCCATTATATAGTGTCGCCACATTTTTAAGGCATGTATTATTGCTGCCAATTCTATGTCATGAGTGACATAATTTTTCTCGTGTTCTTTTAATTTCCGGGACTTGTAACAAATCACGTGCCCTTCCTGAGTTAGGACACCACCTAGTCCCTCTTTACTTGCATCAACACAAACTGTGAAGTCTATATCTGGGTCTACTACCTTCAAAATGGGTGATGATGTCAATAATTATTTCAACTTGTTAAAGTTGTCTTGACACTTTTGCGACCAGTTAAAGTTGGTTCCTTTCTTTTGTAATGACGTGAGAGGGTAGGCTATCTTGGAAAACCCTTCTATAAATCTGTGATAATATCTAGTGATTCCCATGAATGACCAAATATCTGGCACATCCTTAGGTACTGGCCATTTCATAATGGCTTTCATCTTTTCCGGGTCTACGGCAATACCTTATGGGGAAATGACATGTCCTAAATATTGTATTTCTTTTTGATAAAAGTCACATTTGTCGAATTTTGCGTATAGTTTGTGTTTCCTTAATGTTTGCAGAACTATTCTCAGGTGTTCATCATGTTCCTCCTTCATTTTAGAATAGACCAGAATATCATCGATAAATACTACTACGAACTTGTCTAAATACTGACTAAAAATGTTGTTCATCAAGCACATAAATGTGGCTGGTGTGTTAGTGAGTCCAAAAGGTATGACTACAAACTTGTAATTTCCATATCTTGTTTGAAAAGATGTTTTGTTTATGTCCTTTTTCTTTATCCTAACTTGATGATAACCGGATCATAAATCCAATTTTGAAAAGATCTTGGCCCCACCAACTTGATCGAACAGATAATTTATCCTTGGTAAGGGGTATTTGTTCTTAATGGTCATTTTGTTCAGTTGTCTATAATCGATACATAGTCTTAGAGTACCGTCTTTGTTTTTCACAAAGAGGACTAGTGCTCCCCATTGTGAGACACTCAATCTGATATACTCTTTGTCCAACAATTCATGTAATTGTATTTTTAATTTTGTCAGTTCTGGTAGACTCATTCAGTAGGGTGCTTTTGAGATAGGGGTTGATTCAGGTAGTAGGTCTATGGAGAAATCTATTTCCCTTTGAGGAGGTAATTCTAGTATCTCATCCACAAACATGTCTCTGAATTCATGTAGGATAGAAAAGTCTTCTAGCTTGGGATTATCTTCTTTTTCTAATAGATTCGTCACTTAGATGGCATAAACTTGGCATCCCTTTCTAATACATTTCTTGAGTTCCATCGTTGAAACTTGTTTGATTGATACATGTTTTGGTATGCCTAAGGCTGTTCTAACAGTGCTAAAATCATCTTTATAGCTAAGCATCTTTGTATAACAGTCTAGTACTACTTTGTGTTGTTCCAACCAATCCATCCCGATAATCATATCATAAGATCCTAGTGGTAGGATGTTCATATTGGTCCTTATCTTTTGACCATCTAAGATGAACTCAAGATCAAAAATAAAGTCTACTACTTTCCTTTTAGTACCTGTTGCTAGTTGTACAAGTGATGATTTTGCATGCTTCAGTTTCTTAAGTTTATTCGACTCTACTACATCAGGAGTAATATAACTTGATGTAGCTCTAGGGTCAACTAAAACATAAATTTGAGTGTCAATGATTTTACCTTCAATTTCTACCATCGAGGAATGGTGGTTAGTTTGTCGACCATCTATGGCTACATTTATCCAATGCATACTTCTGTCCATGTCTCCCGCTGTCGAGGCTTCCTGCAAATTGTAAACATTAGTTATGTTTACTGAAATTAAACATGGACAATTCCTCCTTAGATGAGGCTCTCCACACTCCCAACACTTTAATGGCTTGCGGCATTTGTCCCCAAACTTCATCATTCTCAGGTTTACCAGTTTACCTCTACCTTGCGTATTCGAATGATTGGAGTGAAAATCCTTCCTTGGGAAATTTTTTGTTGCATTCCGATAAGGAGTTGGCTGGTATCCCTTTTTTCGCTGGTTCATTTGATCTTGCTTCTTCTCCTTCTAGGCCTTGGGAAACTCTACCTATTGTTTATACTGGTCATAGCACATTCATGCTTTCCTAAATACCTTACTCAAGGATTTGGGGTTGTCAAACTCAATTATGTCCTTGTAGGATTGTGGTAAACAATTTAAGAATCGCTAGATTTTTACCTTATCCTCTCAGATGTGTGGTACGAACCTTAGTAATTCAAGAAATTTATTTATAAGGTCCTCCATCGTCATCTGTCTGAGTCGTAACTAGTAAAATTCTTTCGTCTTCCTTTCATAATAAATTTCATAAAGATATTGTTTCTTGAACTACTTCTTAAAGTCAGACCATTCCAACTATTTCTCCTTTAGGCCCTTGGCCAATTTAAGGTCCTGCCACCAAATGTTGGCCTTCCACTTCATATTGTAGATGGCCATTCTGACCTTCATGTGCTTGGAATAGTTGTAGATATGGAAGTATATTTTTAATGTCCAACAACCATGCCTCAACTTCTTCTCCTATCCTAGATTCTTCGTCAAAGGTAGTTGGTTTAATCTTTTTAAATTCTCCTTCAAGGTGGTCTACTTGTTTTGTTTTTCTATCTAGTATATTTTTGTCTTCAACTGAAGGTGTCCCTTCAGATGAACTGTCTCCTTTTCCTGTTTCCGGACCAGAAATCGTGGAGGCCCTTTTGCTAACCTCCTTTTCTGTCTGGTATAGTTTTGTCTTAAACTAAAGGTGTCCCTTCAGATGAACTGTCTCCTTTTTTTGTTTCTGGACCAGAATTCCTGGAGGCCCTTTTGTTGACCTCTTCATCATGGTTATCATCTTTTGGGATTTTCTTGGTTACTATACTACGCAGTAGGACTTCATTTATCTCTTGTTGTTCTTGCTGTGCTTTCTTCAATTTTTCATTGTTGGCCCTGAAAACCTACAGTTCAACAATAAGATTCCTCATTGTTTCCAACACCTCCGTGGGTGAGCTTCCATCACTATTCTGTTTTGGATCTCCAGGAGGTCTTTGCTGCGGATTTCCTTCCATCCTTATTTTTGCACCCTCCTGAGCTGCCATAATTTACAAAAACAGAAAGGGCTTTCTATTTGTAACCATAAGATTTATTTGTTTTACATAAATCAAAATAAATACTAAGCAGCTAATGTGGCCCTGTTCGGGCCCAATGTTGTATCTTTTTCTCTGATACCATATGTAATATACCTCAAAAAATGTCTGAAAAACAAAAATTGTTTGTATAAATATCCTTGAATAGTTCGAGATTCCAGCAAGTAATCTTTCTGTTATAAAGCTTGAGTCTGAAAGTTTGCAAGAGTCCTTACTATCGTCGACTGTCATTATCATTCAACTTAATGTTTTCTGATTGACGATAAGTGTTTACTCCTCATTTCAATGTTTATTTCAATTCCTGTAATTATAATTACTTTCTTATCTGTTTGTACCTATAACCATTACCATAGTCTTAACAACACAAACGACTTTGGGATTTTATGGCCAAATCCTTATGTGTTAGACCCTACAAATAACCCATTACCGTATGTTTATAATACAAACAACTTTGGGGGTTGATGGCCTAGGCCTCATGCATTAGTCCATACACATAATAATACGATGAAAATGACCAAACAGACTTAGTAAAAGTAGAGTATTAGTTTATACTCCTTTGCAAAAAGTTTAAATATAAACAGACCCCCTATAGTTTTTTTTTTTTAAATATTTGGATGCAGGATAGTGGTTAGGCAAGGCCTTCTGGTTAAACTCAGAGTATGAATATTTCATAATCCTCCGAACATATTCAAATTCACCTACACCGTTGGATTACAAGTACTGGGTCTCGTGATTATTTCATATGCCACTGGCTGTGACCATGGGCCTAATCAAAATGCCTTTCACATTTTGGCATTTTGGCATTTCGGCAAGTCGCAATCCCTGAAATGGAGCCAGATCAACAGTAAAAAAAAATTCATAATCTGATCCCTTATTTCCTTAATCGAATGACCGACGGGATTTCGACATTTTTCCCTTCAAGCCATTGTGACTCCAACATTATAAAATTCATGATGAAAAAATCTCTGAAGTGATCGGATGGTTCACATAACCCACTGAGATGGATGGTTGACGGGATTTCAGAGTTTTTCCTTTCGGGTTTCACGACTCACAATAGTCCCTTTCAACATTTCGGAGTTCGAGACTTCATGATGGTGGAGTTTCTTCTTGGTATGTAAAACCCCAAAATAGAAAGTTTCGATGTGACGTAAATCTGTTGACGCCACATGTGGATTAACACACGTCGGATAACTTCCATGTGTCACTCCGATTCATGAATTACATGTGCCTGAAATGTTGAATCAACTTGTCACTTGTCATTGCCTGATTGTGCCACGTGTCCTTAGCCGACGTGGTTTGTTGATGTGCCTGTTTTGGGATTCCGAGGTCCACTACTTCAAAGGTTAAAGTTCCTTTTATCTTTGATTTCCCAATCTATGAAACTCTGAAATGGAGTCTTTGACATGCTCTAATATTTCGCATTTCATGATTTCATCATTCCTTTTGTGAGTGTCCTTGACACCTCCAACTCCTAATATCCGATACTCTGAAATGGATATTAAGTCGTGGTTTTGCATTTCGTGATTTTATCATTCTTGTCATGAGTTTCCTTGACACCTCCAACTCCCAGTATCCGAAACCCAAAAATGGAGATTAAGTCATGGTTTCGGTACCGTTGATTAAGGGTAACCCGTTTTGTGATGGAAAATTCTATCGTTGTAAGTAAAACACCATATGGAATGTTCATTTGTTTCAATTCCGAACGAGATATGTAATACTATTTTTACAAGAATTACAGGGTTTCCCTTCCACCTACTTGTAATGGCATACTAGTTATTTTATTGGTTTAATATACTAGCGCCCTATTGGCTACTTCCTCGAAAGGATTTTGGAAAGATAAAATACTTGACTATTTCCGGCTATATGTGTATCTTGTTTATAATTGACACCAGATCGCATGAAGATATATGAATTCAATTTGCACTTACTGTACTTGTGTTAAAGACTTTCCTTTTGAAATTTTAGGTGATTGTGTGGTTATTTACACAGTTAGGAATTTACTCAGGGGTATGTTTTAAGTTTTGGGATGTCCCTTCTTCCTTGGGCCTTCGTGCCTCTCATGATTAGTTATGATAATTAAACTGTGTTAATTCGATTCACTCCGATAATTTTCCAACATTTCAACCTATAACTTTTCATTAAACACCAGTTGATATAAAGATGTGTAAATTTTGTAGATGGTCTATAATAATTATTGGTATTCGCAATGTCACTTCCATACTTTAAATATACATATATATATCTTAGACACTTGCGATTAGGGCTATCTCCTAAAAAAAAACCATGATTGTTTAGCTGGTACATGGAAGAAATCTTAGTTAATTACTCTACTGCTGTGCGTGCCTTTATATATCATAAGTTTTCATACATATATATATATATATATATCTATCTATATATATATATATATATATATATATATATATATATATACACGATGTAGTTTTCCATTTTCATTCAATATGTAGGTAAACTCAAATCTGCACCACAATTTACTTGTGGGGTTTTCAACTACAATGCTTTATCTTACTACAGTAGTAATCTAAACCACAACACAAATCTTCTTTAAGAATTGACTAGTCATATCCTTCCAGCTAGTATACTTTCAAGAACTAGTATTCATAATAGAAATGAGATGCAACAAAGATAATCCATTCCAAACTAGTAGAGAGACATTCTAGCAATTCCTAAGTTTGCAATGGGATGCATTCGATCTTTCGTCCTTAATATTATTACTAAGAGATACATTCTATCATGTATGTAACCTTTTAACATTCAGCCAGAGAAGGGACAAAAATAACATATCTAAAATAATACACTGAAAGACAAAGGGAACAGTCACGTTCCTCCCAACCGTAGAACAGGGAAGCCAAACTACTTGCCTGATTCACCCCCTAGCCTAACCATGAATCCATGAGGGATAACTTGGAAAAGCTTCTCTTCATATATGTCCTACAACTCCAACAATTTTCCCTTTCCTCACACTGAAGCAATATTCATAACATCAAGTAAATCAAAAGTCTCCTTTCCCAACATACTTGGTAGCATCACGCCTCCTCTCAAATGCTATTTATCATTTTCCTAGGTCTTTTCCCTCCCTTGGGAATTTTCGTAGCTTTATAAATCCCTGATTTTCAGGGGCTGCCAATGGCCAAATCACTGATTTGCCACTTGTAAAAATCATCCCAGAGGTAGTTTGATCCGGATTTATGTAGGAACACAATGAAATACAGAAATACACATAAAAACAGATATGCAGTGGAAATAAGACTTCATTTCATTAATAACAAATGACTGAAATATGCTTACAGACAGGATGGAAATAAACTAGCTAGGGCGTTGGTAGCTTATCTCTGAGAAGAGATGTGGCCGCTACTCGCATCCATGAGAAGATGATTGCAATGAGGCTCTGAAGGCCCTTTTACAATAAACGGGAATGCCAAAAGTCCTAGACATCCAAAAACCTAACCCTGGGAGATGAAGCGCCAAAAGTCATGTGGGCCTCGTTTGGGTAAGTTGGTACATCAACTTCTCAGGGTCGTAAATTTTGCATACAATCTCCATTTTAGGCGTATGATATCCCATTGGAAAGATCTATCCGAGGGCTACAACATTTGCGACAAAATTTCATGATGAAATTTTGCAACACAACATACCCCAAAAAACATAGTTTAGGGCCTCAAAACGGCTCCAGAAGTTCAGGACCCGAAAAGCTGCTAAAAATAGTAAAATATGCAAAAACTAAAAAACTGAAAGCAGCAATGGTGGGGGTCCAAGTGGAATAGGTGGGTGGCCACCAATATCCACATGGATCATAGTTCCAACATGTTCCCCACTCATGGAGTTATGGTCAGCTAAATTTAACATGGCTATTCCATTTGTCCTCTTGCAATCAATATAAAATATTATGTTTCCATACAAGTGTCATAGTCAAATAGTTAGTTGAGTCAAATAAGGTCTCTGCCCAATAGTCAAAACAATTAATTACAATTACCAAATTCAAAATTGCCATAAATGGAAAAAAATTTCCAAATTCGAATTTACTAAAAACCGAATAAATTTCCAACAATTTTAAATTTCAAAAATATTTTATTTTTGGGGATGTCACATTTGAGATCTTATCCACAAGGAGAATTTCACCTGAAGGATTCAATACCTTATCCACAAGGAGAATTTCACCTGAAGGATTTGAGACTTTATCCAGAAGGAGATAAGTATTTCATTGGAAGAGTGACTTAATATGGAGATTTGTGAACTTTCTTCATACACAATTCTATATTTATTTTCAGATTATTATCTAACTCTAATTCAATTTTTTTTTTACCAATAACATAATTTTTCTCTTTATTTTTTTTTAAGATTTTAGATAAGATTTACAAATTGTTTAAATCATGTACTCTTAATTGGAGAGTAATTAGATCTTAAATATGTTTAACTGTAGTTGGTTATGTTATTGTTTCTTATTTTTATTTAATATTTAGTTACAATATATATGCTAATACGTGTTATTTGTTTTTTTATTATGTTTTTTATTGTTACAGATGTCTAAGTTATATTTGGTGGAAAATATGTTTATAATATATTTTGTGGGAAAGAGTATGTTGGAGGATGACAGTTAACTCTTTTTCTATGTATTTCAATTTTGTTTTAATCACAATTCTTGAATTATGTATTATTTCGCATGTTTGAATTGTAAATTTGTAATTTTTGAATTCTGTTCTTTTTTTGCAGGTTTGAATTTCATGTATGAAGTGATCTATATTAAAGTGATGTCTTATAGTCCAGAATTTTGAAGTTAAATGTGTTAGTTTTTGTTATCATTCTAAAATGGATGTGGAGCTTATGTATTTTACAGTGTAACTATTCAGACTTTGATTATCACACACACACACACACACACACACACACACATATTTCATAATTTTTGAATTCAAAATAACAATTTATTGTCTCATATTTGATTTCTCAAATGGAAAAAAAGTGGCAAAGTAAACTGGTAATGAAGTAATGTTTTGTATATTCTCCCTTTTACAATGCATTAAATTAAGCATCAAACTCTTAAATACTTTTCTTCTATGTATTAATTTAAATGTTTCATTTTATGTTCAAAAATATGATTCTATTGTCAAAAAATGGCAAAGTTAACTAGTAATGATCTAATTTTTTGTATATTTTCCTTTTTACAATGTATTAAATTAAGCATCAAACTCTTAAATACTTTTTTGTTATGTATTAATTTAAATTTTTCATTTTATGTTCACTGTGGAGTGTCAAAAATATGATTCTATTGACATATCATCAAATAATTTTGGCAGAATAATTTTAGCAGATTAATTTTATACTAAAAGTTTTTTTTTTCTAGTTACTAATGATTTTGTTGGTTACATAGATGCACTTAACCAATAAAAAAAATTAAAGAAAAAACTAAAGGAAAGATAGGCATATGAGATCATAGATGCAGTTAACTAATAAAAAAACTAAATGAAGGACATGCATATAAGATCTGTTAAATAAATTGGTTACATAGATGCAACTAAAACTAATAAAAAAAACTAAAGGAAAGATAGACATATGATATCTGTTAAATAAATTGGTTAAATAGATACACTTAACTAGTAAAAAAAACTAGAGGAAAAATTAAAGGAAAGATAAGAATATGAGAAGTTAAATAAATTGGTTACATAGATGCACTTAACTAATAAAAATAACTAAAGGAAAAATTAAAGGAAATCTAGGCATATGAGATCTGCTAAATAAATGAAAAGAAAAAAATAAAGTGAAATAATACAAGAATATGTTGTTGTTTATATATTTAAGAATATGCAAACTCAATATATGGACAAGAAAGAAATGAACTCCCAAACATACAAGATTGTATCATTTCATATCTATTTAAGAATATATTATGGTAGTAAAAAATACTTTAAACCATGCAAAACCTATGCTGGTATGAACTGCACTAAAAGGAAGAAATATTCATGATCTACCAATTTACTTTCAGAAAACTTGTGTTTGATTTTGGAAGAAGGTAACCAATGTGGAATTCAAAGGATGAGGTATGCATTCAAGCATTGTGTTTTAGACATGCCAAGGAACAACACATACCCCTTGTACAACTCAGATAACATGTATGAAAGGGAATTACATTAGGAAAACGATTTGCACGCTATGGTTTAGTACTATTTACATAAACCCACATTTTTGTAAGGGTCTTCACTTGACTTTAGGCAAGGTTGCATTAATTTCCTTAACTTTGTTAGAGAAGAGATATATTAATTACAATTTAATTCACTTGACTTTAAACAAGGTTGTATTAATTTCCTTAACTTTGTTCGAGAAGAGACCTATTAATTACAATTTAATTCTAATGATTAACACTTCTAAATAAGTTTACATGAAAATCAACTTAATTATTAAAATGAAGATTCTAAATAATTTCAAATTTTAAATGTAAATCAACTTAATAATTAGAATGGAGATATTGCTATATATATGATATTATTAATAAAGTGTTATTACAATGAGTGAAAGACATGTTTAAATTTTTTTTAGTTGTTAGTTCATATTAATTTAAAAAATGAAGAAAAAAAATTCCACTTAAAGAAGTCAATGCTCTGAAATCTAGGATAAAAGAGATGTTCAACTCTTCTTTGATTGGTGCAATAATAATAATTTTTTTTTTCTCAAGATAGAACACATATCCAAATTGATTATAGGTAATGTTTATACAATAAAATCTTGATATAGAAGAGATGTTCAACTCCTTTTTTGTTTGTTTGATAACGATAAAATAAAATGTTCAAAATGATGTGACAATAAAATAAAACCTTAAAATGGAAGAGATGATCAACTCTTCTTTAATTTTATCATGTAGTCATTAAAAAAATGCTAAAGTTAGAAGCAATATTCACCTAAAGGTTCATATACCCGTAATAAAATAAAATCTCATGAAAGATGTTTTTAACTTTTCTTTAATTTTTCCCTTAATAAAATAAAATCTCAAAATAAAAGAGATGTTTTTAACTTTTCTTTAATTTTGAGAACAACAATTAAAAAAAAAATTCAAAATAGAAAAGATGTTCAATTCAACTTTAATTTATATAATACTCGTAAAATAAAATAAAAATCGAAATGAGTTAAAATTTGAAACAAGATATTATTACAATAGAAAATATAAAAAATGTTTAACTTTTTTTAAAATTAATGCAATATTATTAAAATAAAATGGAAAAAAATACTATTGAAAAAAGTAAGTGTTCAATGGAAATGGAGTTTAACAATTTTTTAGTTTAAAATAAAATGCTTATACAAGAGGTATACAACTCAATTTTGATTGGTGTAATGCTCAAAAAATAATTTTTATTGGTGTAATGGATGAAAAACATAGATAAAATATGGTTGAACCATATTTTAGCTGTTTTTTTTAAGAATGATCTCGATTTCTTTATACATACTCTTTTTATGAATATCCTATTTGGAAATATGGTTGAAGATAGTCAAAACAACTCATCAAATTCTGGAATGTACTTTCAATGAAAAATAAAAAATTCTGGAATGTACATGTGGCACTTATTTAAAAACATCATAATGGTATTCCATCTTCAATTATTCGTTCATGATCGACTTTGGACATTTTCCATTTTCTAACTTTTTTTTTTTTTTTGTGATTGAACTTGTACTAACTTTATGCACGCTGCACATACCAAATGACTATATTGACAACTTGTGACATCTGACTAGTAGTATTGAAAGTGGACATGAGCATCGATTTGATGGGTTTCTTGAAAAAAATATCCTTTCAATACAATGGATCCTCTTTCATATATAAAACCGTTATCATCAAAATCTTCTAATAGCCTCATTTTTTGTTCGGTGCATCGTATCAAATAATATTTCAGGTTTTCAGTGTTGTCTACAGGTGCAACCATGGAAAAATCATCTCTTGCAAATAATTGGATATATTGGAAAACAAATAATTTGTGTTAGATTATCACACAAGTACAACTACAAGTTATTTGAAAAAATTTAAACATAAAAATTACCTTCTCTAACAAGATCAGAAACTCTATCTCCATCAACTGACACTATAGTTTCATTTGATTCCATCTCCTCTGAGCTTGCAAGTGGAATTTTCCCTTTTATATTAAGTTTGGTATGCATCCAAGCTTTAACATATCCTACATTTTTGTTCTCACAAATATCTATGGATTATGTGTCCTCTATGGAAATTGAACAAAAGAAAGAGTCATTTCTTATATCAAATGCAAACACATTTTGAAAACATTTTTTTTTAACTGAATGTATTTTTTGTGTCCCGGGTATTGTACTAGCGTCATATGTGATTGATCTATTTACATCTTCGATTCCAACATACCAAAAAAACCTGCACAAGACAAGAACTTGTTAACTTGAAATCTCTCAAGAAAATGATTGAAGATTGAATATAAATTTGAACACATTCAAATTTATATATCCTGTGTACATACATGTAACATTTATATATAGACACACCTGCACACATCCCTTGAAGGATTATATTCATGGCTTAGCACCATTTTTCACTATTCAACAACTTGTTCTGCGAATTAAAATCGATCTACATGAGGATTCATCTGATACCTTTGAAGTTCTCATTTTATACATGCCCCTGCACCGTCATTCTCTCCTTTTCCATGACCAATCTCAAATAAATTCCAACAATGTGTAATGTTCAATTTTTTATGAAGAAGACATAACCAATAGAATGATTGTGAAGATTTGAACTTACCCGCACACCCATCTGACCATATCTAATGTTGATCGAATCTAATTTCGTGTTCTTTCAATGAATCATAAAATTTATCAAATTAATGTTGTACATAGTGTGTGTCTTTTGCTCAATCATCACTCATATAAAAGTGATATTCTTTAGTAACATGTCGATTGTCATTGGTGCTTTCTATGTTATCAATACTCTGTTGATCATTTCTATATATAACTTGGACAAATATCATGACTTGATCAGAATGATAATATTCACTATGTATTTCTTTTTGTGCAGCGAATGTGTAATTCTCTGAAAATCAACTACAAACAAAATTGTTCCTGGTGGAAACACTTCACGAGATTGTTTGAATTGTAGATCTTGTCATTGATCTCTATCTGAATTCTTGTTGTATTTATAGATTTCTTCCTCAAACATCCTCAAAAAATCTATCACACAGATTTTATTTACCTTCAAATCAATCGTTTTGGAAATAACATTTGAAGAATGTGGATCTGTGTTGTTCATATATTTATATCTCTTCTAATTGACTCTTATATTAGAAAATGATTGATCATTCATATAAATATGATACTTTGAATGAAACAAACTTAGAATTCCACAACGATCACATTTCTTTCCACCAATACATTTGTTTTTGTAAAATAAATTATCATCTTCTCTTTCACATAGAATTTCATATATAAAAACATGGAATGTGGAAGGAGGAGGTGAATCTCGCCATAAAGTTTTACCAAAATCCAAAAATGTGTCGTAATACAACTCAAATTCCACATGATAACGACAACAACAAGTGTCAGGAACAATGATGGGTCTAACAAACCATGGTTTTTGTTGCACAAATGTATTAATGGAAATTTTAACTTCTTTGTACTCTTCTTTGAACTTATTGAACAACTCTATTTGTGTCATTGGAAATATATGTTTTGGATGTTCTTCATATTGTTTTCATTGTATTCTTCGTTGCAACACATCCCTTGTATGTGGTGAAACACGATATTCTTCCAACCAACAATTACATGCCAATTCTTTAACATTTTTTGAAAGTCTATCTTTGTAGGTTTGTCTAGAAATCACTATCCAGCAAGCCAATTCATCATTTACATCTATTTGCAATCGAAATTTTCTATGTTTGTGCAATATTTTTCTTGACGTTCCCATCATTTTGGCCATGTGTCATGTAAAATGATCTTTTATATTACTAGATGAAACAATTGTTGTTTGTATCGCTCTACGTGCAACACAAACATCTTATTTTCGAGATTTTCCAAAAGCTTTTAATACACTAGTTATATTGTTAAAGACATTTTGTTTCACCTTTGTATCCTTTATCGACTTTTGAGTACCCAATAATGATGTAGCTTCTTTTAAATTTCTTGAATTCATTCGACAAAGTAAAAGTTGAGCTTGTACTATTATTGATTCATCTTTGAAAAAGGTATTATACATATTCTTAGTTCGATATCTTATATAATGCTTAGCGATTTTCTTCCCAAATTTGTCAGTATCAACATTTTCTAATATTTCAGCATCAATGTTGATAGATTCTCCTGTATATTTCAATTTAAATTTTATATTAAAAAACATAACCCGAACACAAATTCACTAAACTATATATACTTGAGTGTTCATCCTGTATTATCTAAATTTATGTACATACCTATAGGTGATTCATCTTCTTCTTCAATTTTGGTTTCAACGTCTTCTACTTCAATTTCGGTTTCAATGCCTTCTGCTTCAATTTCGGTTTCAATGTCTTCTTCAACATTATGAGAAAAATCTATTTGTGTTTTTTGAAAAACGTCAAATTGTAATTACAATCAATTATATTATTTACAATATTTTAAATTTGAATTCTATACTTTGAATTCTGTACTTTCTGAATACACTTTCAATGTGTTCCGTGTGCTCGATCATCATATGTGAATGCATACCTGGTTGAACTTCTTCTTGTTGAAAATATCTATTGACATTGACATCGTTTCTTTCTTCAATATTTTCACGTTCGCGTTTCTTTCTCCATTAAATCTCTTTCCTTTGTTCTTTTTGGCGAGTATCATCTTGAGTGCGATCAAATTTTCTCTTGTGCAAACTTTTGTTTCACATGAATTTTATAATTATCTGTAAAAGATATGTTCAACAAAGACTTCACCTTGAAAAAATACTCAACATTTATCTTTCAACATATAAATTGTTATTCCAATAAAAACTTGAACAAACATCAATTACCTTATTCAAAAAAAACCAAAAAGATGATTCAAAACTTTGTTTAGGTTCTCTAGAAAACCATCATGTATCGATATCAATCCTTTGATTAATACTATGGAATAGAGGGAAGAAATAAAGACAGAAAAGAATACAACTGCAATCTGTAATAGAAATTCTTTGAAATCCCTATCCCTGAGCTCATATATGTCTGTCCATCCAATGAATTGTGTTAAATGTGTTCGTCTGAAATCTTATTTATACAATTTGGCACGAAACGAAATGATACAATGTGTCTTTTCATTTTTTATGACTGACGGAATTCGCTCAACAGGATTTTGGTCAAAAGAAGTTTTTTTCGGTCGAAAACCTTGGAAACCATTCAGTTTTGATGGTTTCCGTTAGAATTTAATCTTTCGATGTAAATAATATGTTTTCAGCCGAAAGATTATACTTTAGATATTTAATTCTATTAATTCGGGTAAACTCATCCTATAGGGTGCCTTAGATATGGTGGATGAATGAGGCAAGAGGTCGATAGAAAAGTTTATCTCCCTTCTTGGTGGCAGTTTGGGTATTTCATCTACAAACACATATCTAAAATCATGTAAGACAACAAAATCTTCTAGGCTAGGTTTATTTTCTTTTGCCAACATATTTGTCACTTGTATATCATAAATATGACAACCTTTCCTCATGCACTTATTAAATTGCATTGTTGAAATCTGTCTAACTGAGACTACTTTTTGTATGTCTTGTGCTATCCTAACAATGTCATTTTCATCTTTGTAAGTGAGTGATTTATCATAAAAATCCAAAATTGCTTTACACCTCTCTAACCAATCCATCCCAACAATTATATCACAATACCCTAACGGTAGAATATTCAGATTTAGCTTTGTATTTTGACCACCTTGACTGAACTCATAGTTAGAAATGAAATTGGTGACTTTTCTTTTTGTTCTTGTTGCTAGTTGTACTAGCCAAGATTTTGCATGTCTTATTTTCTCAAGATTATTTGAATCCACTACACCAACAACAATATAACTCAAAGTACCTCCTAGATCAAATAAAACAAAAACACGATTATTGTTAACTTTACCTTAAAATTCCACTACAATGGACTGGTGATCAACTTGTTGGCCATCCACAACTGCATTGATCCTATGTAAGCTTCTGTCCACATCTCCCACTATAGAAGATTCTTGTAAGTTGTGAACCATAGTCCTGATTGTAGAAGTTAAACGTGGACAGTTCCTCCTTAAGTGAGGCTCTCCACATTCCCAACATTTTAATGGTTCTCTAGGGTTGTCCCCAAACTTCTTGGGTCCCAGATTAACTGGTTTACCACCTCTGTAACAACCCTAGTTAAATAATTGCTTAAGGTTTATTAAGTTTAATTAATTAAATAATTAACTGACCTAATGTATATTGGTTAAATAATGATTATTTATTAATAATAATAATTAATTGATTAATTAATTATTTATTGTTTAATGTATGTTAATTAATTAATTTATTAATTAATTAACTCATTTAATGTTTGGGTAACGAATTAAAGTTTAATAAATTTTAATTTATTTAATAGAAAACTTAATGTATTGAGAAATGGTTGGCATTGAATGGACGGATAAGGCATTGAATGGAGGGATAAGGTGGTTGGCATTGAATGGAGAGGTGGTGAATGGGAAGGAGGATATGAGGGGGCAGAGGCATTTGAGAGAGGGGACTTTTGATTTTGGGGGGATGGAAACATTATTTGATATTAGGGACTGTATTGTTTTGGTTTGGATTTGGGTGGATTGCCATAGGGGAGCATTGGTTGCTGGGAATTTTGGGCTCGGGGGCCTGGAATCCTTATGGAATCCTAGAGCTAGGGAGACAGAGAGGCTCTGTTCCTAGCTAGTTGGGTGGTTAGACAGTTTTGGGCAGTGCATGAAGCAGAGTTGGGGACAACAGTAGCATCAATTAGAGATAAGCAATTTCATTATTCTATTGTGTTATAAAATTGATTATAATCTTTTCATAAATATTATTATGTTGTATTATGTGGTTATCATCATGCTGCTGAATATGCTTATATGTTGATTAATAAAATTGCTTATACGTTGAAATAAATTTTATGTTTAAATATATTAAATTTTATGTTATGTTAGATAGGACCCTACAACCTCCTTGGGTGTTCTGGTTATTGGAGTGAAAATATTTCCTGGGAAAACTCTTTGCTGCATTCTAGAAAGGGGTTGGTTGATATCCTTTCTTCTATTGGATCATTCTCTCTTGTTTCTTGCCTTTCCAAGATTTGGGAAGTTCCAGCCATTATTTGTATTGGTCATAGCACATTCAGGATTTCCTGAATAAATCACTTAAGGTCTTGGGGTTGTCGAATTCGATCCTATCCTTATAGGACTGTGGTAAAAATCTTAGGAACCTTCATGTTGCTAGAATAGTTGTAGATGTGGAAATACTTTTTAATGTCTAATAACCAAGCTTCAGCCTCCTCCCCTATCCTTGATTCCCCGTCAAAGGTGGACATTTGATTTTCTTAAAATCTCCCTCCAGGTGGTCCACCTATTTCCTCTTTCTTCCTATGGTTGTTTTATCTTTTACTGATGGTGTGCCTTCAGAAGAGATATCCCCTTTTTCTTCTTCAGGGCTAGAATTTTTAAAGGCTCTCTTCCTGACCTCTTATTCTTAAATGTTATTTTTTGGGCTCTTCTTTGTTACTAATAGTACTTCATTTTTTTCTTGTTGTTCCTATTGTGCCTTTTTCAGTTTCTCATTGTATGCTTTGAAAATCTGCAGTTCCACAATAAGGTTTCTCATAGTTTCCAGAACTTGGGTGGTAGAACTTCCTTCACTGTTCTATCCAGATTCTCTAGTATTTCCTTTCTTGGGATTTTCCTCAAGTCAAATCTCATCTTCATTCTGTGCTACCGTTCTCACAAAAGAAATACAGTTTTTTGTTTGTAAGAGTAGATGTTTTGTTAGTTTTTCATTAAAAACAAATTCATGTGCTAAGAAAACATTTTTGACCCTGTTTAAGGTCTAAGTGTTGTAACCTTTTCTCTGATAACATATATAATTAACCCCAAAATTACCATCTAAAAACAATTTTGTTAGGTGCATTAAAACTCTCCTACTCTATTATACTTAATCTGCTTGGGACTAAAATATTAATGTCAAAATACAACGTGTACTTATTTGGATTATTAGCGAATGAAATAAGATAATTTTCTTTTTCATGAACTCGTGCTTATTATTATTACTCTAACATATGTTACCACTTGTCAAGACAAGTTAAGGGGTGGCCTCTTCATGATACTATGAACTGGTTGTGATCATAAGATCTATAGTACTCTCGCCTACAAAGTTCCCTATTTTTATTAGGTTACCCACCATATCCTTTCACTAGAGTTCCAAATCAATAAATCAAGATACTTTATCCCTCACATAAAAAATATAGGGGTTCTTCAGACTTCATTATACAATCTCAAATAGTTCATTGCATTTCTTAATAAAGTCCCTTAATTATATACAACAATAGCTTACTAAAATATTATTATAGAAACAAACCCATTATCATAAGGATCCTTAGATATGTATTCATATGAGGTAACACATACTTCATTGAGTTTATCCGAAAATGGATTTGGGTGTATTATCCAAAGGGGTTTACCCTTGGTCATGCATGTTCTCTTCTAATAACCATACCCTAACAGAAAATCACATCCTAATTGTCACAGTAGTGGATGTTGTTAACGATCTTCGTTCAAACCAGTTAGGTATCGATAGGGTCACCCGATTATATGTGTTAACACAGGGGTTATAAACCTATTTGGCACATCAATTGTAATATACCATATATAAAAAGTATGTAGAATGGAAATAAAATGCTAGAAATGGAAAAATTACAGTAATATAAGCAACATAATCTCCACAATAATACAAAAATGATATAAGAACAACAACAAAAATAACACTTTGATTCAGAAAGAAATGTTCACGGGCCTCTTTGAGGGGGCAGCCTCTAGTCGAGCAGTGCTCTGTTAAAATAATCTCCAAGCTAGGGTTTTCATACCCTCGACCCTTATTTATACTAAATATGTCTATCAAGAGAAGCATCTAGAGGAAGATCCTTCTAGAAGTGGAATCTTCTATTAGGTCTTCTTACATATGCCTTGTTCTATTTTATTGAAAGGCCTTATTAATATTGACCTTTATTACATCTGAATATATTGATCTACCTATGTGAGGGTTAGGAACCTAACATGTCCGCCCCCTTAAAAAAAAACCTTGTCCTCAAGGCTTGAAATGTAGAAACTGTTGCAGAATGGTAGCTAGTTCACAAGTGGCATCTGTTGGAGTTGTATCTTTCCACTAGAATAGCGTTTCCTTGATGGTTCTTTGATGTAGGCGATGCTCATGCTAGTCCAAAATTGCTTCTAGTTGTAGCCAAATGGATCCTTCTTTAGCTAACTCAAGAAGGTTTGTTTGAATTTGGCACCTAGTTCCAATCACCTTCTTTAAGCATGAAACATGAAAAACAGGATGTGGCTTCGATTGACTAGGTAGAGCTAACTAATAGGCCACTTGTCCCACACGCTTGAGAACTGTATAAGGACCATAAAATTTGGGCGCTAGCTTCTGAAAATGCTTGGCCTTGAGGTAAGTTTTCTTGTATGGTTGCAGTCGTAGAAACACCTGATCCCCTTCTGCAAATTGACATTCAGAGCGAACTTGATCTGCTTTTTGCTTCATGTGATTCTATGCCATGACCAAGTTCTCTTTAAGGGTACGAAGAATATCCTCTCGAATTGCAAGTGTTTGGTCAACCGCCTGGACCTTCGAGGTACTTAGTAAGTATGAGAGAACTGAAGGTGGCTTCTATCCATATACCACCTCAAAAGGAGTCATGTGTGTAGTTGTATGGTAGGAAGTGTTGTACCACCATTCAGCTAGGGGTAACCATTGAGCCCACTGATTTTTCTTTTCAGAGGAAAAACACCTCAGATATTTTTCCAAACACTTATTGACAACTTTCGTTTGACCATCAGTTTGGGGATGATAAGTTGTGCTAAGATGCAATTGGGTGCCCTGTAGCTTAAACAGTTCTTGCCAAAAATTCCTTGTGAAAGTTCGGTCACGATCAGAAATAATAGAGTGCAGCATGCCATGAAGCTTGAAGACCTGGTCCATGAAAATTTGAGCCACTGTGGATGAAGTAAATGGGTGTTGAAGAGCATGGAAATGAGCATACTTGGAAAGGAGATCCACAACCACCATTATGACTGATTTATTTCCTGATTTGGGTAAGCGGGTAATAAAGTCAATAGAGATATCCTTCCAAATAGGAGGTGGAATTGGAAGTAGTTGTAGTGTTCTTGGAGATTTGACTGTTTCTCTCTTGTTGCATTGACACACCTCACATTCAGTGACAAAATTATAGATGTCCCGTTTCATACCATCCCCAAAAAAAGAACGTTTGACCCTGTCATAGGTTTTGGTGAACCTGGAGTGCCCCGCTGTGGGTGTAGCATGAAGCTCAAAAAGTACCGTGGATTTAATCTTTGATTGTTTTCTTAAATACAAACGACCTTTTTATCAAAGCTCATCCTGGAGTTAAGAGTACTCTAGGGGAGGTGGAGCATTGGTCTGCAATTGCTGGATGAGATGCAAACTTTTGGGATCTTGTAGCCATTCCTGGCGCACATCTTGGAGCCAATCTGGTACAATGAAGGAAAGAGAAAAAAGGGATCTTTCTTCTTCATATTTTCGGGACAGTGCATCCACCACCACATTGTCTTTTCCCTTCCTGTAAATGATCTCATAATCATATCCAAAGAGCTTAGTCACCCATTTTTGTTTCTCCGAGGAGGAAATGCATTGTTCCAAAAAGTACTTGAGGCTTTGATGGTCTGTCTTAATTTAGAAATGTTTCCCCAAGAGATAAGGGCTCCACAGATCAATGACATGCATAATAGCCAACATTTCCTTTTCATAAATGGGTTTTCCTAGATTCCTTTCAGATATTTTCTTGTTGGTGAAGGCCAAAGGTCGACCCTCTTGCATAAGGACAACACCGATTCCTTTCTTTGAGGCATCACATTCCATCACAAGGGTCATTGTGAAATCAGGAAGGGCCAGAACTAGAGTGGTGTACATGGCCATCTTCAAGGTTTGAAAAGCTTGAGTAACGGCTAGAGTCCAAGTGAAAGAGTTCTTTTTGAGGAGAGCAGTGAGAGGTGCTGCAATCTTTCCATAGTTCTTAACAAACTTGTTTAATACCCCGTTAAGACCAGAAATCCATGCAATATTTTGAGAGTCTTTGGGTGCGACCTATCTTGCATAGCTTCAATCTTTTTCAGATCCACCCTGACGCCATCCTTTCCAACCAGATGACCCAAGTATTCTACTTCTAAGGCACCAAAAGAAAATTTAGACTGTTTCAGGAAAAGTTGGTGCTAAGAGAGTAGATGGAGAAATCGACCCACATGAGTAAGACGGTCTGTCTAGGTTTTTTTATAGATGAGGATATCATCAAAGAAAACTAAGACAAAATGACAGAGAAAGGGATGAAAGACATGATTCATGTGGCTTTGGAAGGTGGAGGGGGCATTACACAAGCCAAAGGGCATGACCAAAAAGTCATAGTGGCCCTCATGAATTCGAAAGGTCATCTTGGGAATGTCTTCCTCTTTCATACGTATCTGGTGATAGCCCAAGCAAAGATCAAGTTTAGTAAAGAATTGGGCACCACTCAATTCATCCAGGAGGTCATCAATGACAGGAATGGGAAATTTGTCTTTAATGGTTAGTTTGTTGAGGGCACGAAAGTCATGACACATTCTCCAAGAACCTTCTTTCTTTAGGACCATGACTATAGGATAAGAGTAAGGGCTCGTACTAGGGAAGACAACGCCTGCATTAAGGAGTTCCTGGACCATTTTCTCAATTTCATTTTTTTGTGAAAAGGGGTGGCGATACAAACGGATATTGGGAGGAAGGCTTCCGTGTATAAGGGGAATGGAATGATCATGAACACCGTGGGAAGGAGGTAGTCCTTGAGGAGTTGAAAATACCACTTGATGTTTAGAAAGGAGGTCTTGGAGTTCTTGCGGCACCGGGGGTGTCTTTGTTGCTTGTATGGCATGGATTTGGGCAATGACACCAGAATGACCTTTTTTGAGTATCTTTCCCATGCGATGGGAATTAATGACCTCAGGTGAACCAACAATGATGCCTTGGAATTTATACTGGTGGCCTTCCTGGTCGAATTGCATGGTTAATGCCTTAAAATCCATGAGAATGGAACCTAGAGTTCTTAGCCAGTTTGCACCCAACACAATGTCACAACCACTTATGTCGATAGCAAACATATGGGATTTTAGGTGGTAGTCACTGATTTGGAGATGAACATTTTCACAGCACCCTCCACATTTCATGGAACCACCATTGGCAATCATGATTTGGAAATTGTTGATGGCATGGATGTAGCAATGAGTTTCTTGGGCAATGTAGCAATGAATAAAATTATGGGTGCTTCCACTATCAACAAGAATGATGACCTTCCAATGCTTGATGTAACCGATTAACTTGAGGGTTTGGGGAGAAGAGAAGCCAGTGAGATCATTGAGGGAAATGACCGATTCCACTTCGGGAGGGTCTGAGGTGTTAGAAAAACAGGACCATGGAGCAATAAAATAAAACAAATGCAGAAACAAAACACAGAAGATACATAATACAATAGAGACATAGATTTACGTGGTTCACCTAGTGTGGGCTATGTCCACCAGAGAAATTTCCAGTTCCTTCCTTAATTATTATCCATCATATGAAGGGATACAACCTACAAAAAACCCGCTGTAACTTCCTCTTTTTTCTCTCACAGTCTCCTATACTAGAATACAATATTCACCATCAACCATAGCCACAAATAAATTTCCCTCATAAAAGAGGGTTGCCTTCTAGGGAAAAAAACCCTAACATAATCTCTATCTTTAGATCTGTGACCTTATAATAAACATTCCATATTTACAAAGAAATTACAATATACATTTACAAGGAAATTTTTCCTTCGAGGGACGCCACTCCCGATCCCCTGTTGGGGGCCATCTTTCCCCCAGACCCCCTAGCCGAGGGGATAGCCCCCCCGAGGACCCCATAGAGGGGGTACCACCCCTCTGCACTCCCCCGCATGGAAGAGTGTACATACTTTTGGGTTGTAAATACTTCATGGGGTATAAACATGACTAAAAGTAAAAGACCTCTGAATCAGGAAGATAATCAGGCTCCACAACCATTAATATCCCACTTGGAGACTGGTCTCAACAACTCCACTGCTGTTGTATATGCTGGACTCTGAACCTTCTTGGACCTAGAAAATTTCTCATCTTCATCTTCATTCTTGAAGACCAACTAAAACTAAGAAGGAACTCAGTTTCTCCCTAGTTATTGACTTTGCTAACATGTCTGCAGGATTCTGGCTAGTGTGTATCTTTTCCAACTTCAAATTTCCATCTTCCAAGGTGGATCATATGAAGTGGTACCTCAACTGTATATTCTTATTCTTTGAATTGAAGGTTGATTTCTTTGCAAGATGAATGGAAATCTCACTGTCATAGTACAACCTGCTATTCTCTTGCTTCTTTCCCAATTCCTCCATAAACCTCTGTAACCAAATCATCTCTTTACGAGCCTCTGTAGTAGCAACATACTCTACCTCTATTGTTGAAAGTGCAAAAACCTTTTGCAGTTTTGAAATCCAACTTGTTTTTGTTCCACCTATAGTAAACACATACCCTGTGGTACTCCTCCTGCTAACTTTATCACCTGCCATATCCGAATCAACATATCCTTGTAGAATAGTTTCTGAATCTCCAAAATATAATGCATGATTAGTAGTACCTCTCAAGTATCTAAGAATCCACTTTACTGCCTCCCAATGTTCTTTACCTATATTGTTCATATATCTGCTCACAACTCCCACTGCATGTGCAATATCTAGTCTTGTGCAAACCATTGCATACATCAAGCTACCAACTGTGGATGAATATGGGACCCTAGACATGTATTCTATCTCCTCCTATGTCTTGGGACACATTTCCTTAGTTAATTTGAAATGGATGGCCAAAGGTGTACTAATTGGTTTTTCATTCTACATTCTAAACCTCTCCAACACCTTCTCTGTGTACTCACCCTGATACAATGTCAGTTTGCGATTTTTCATGTCTCTTGTTATTCTCATACCAAGGATTTTTTTTGCAGCACCCAAATCCTTCATCACAAATGAATTTGCTAATTTCTTCTTGAGCACATTTTTATCTTGCATATTAGACCCTGCAACAAGCATGTCATGTACATACAATAGCAAGATAATAAAGCTTCCGTTTTCTAGATTTTTAAAATAAAAACAGTCATCAGAATGACATCTACTATAACCCTATTTTGTCATAAACCTGTCAAACTTCAGATACCACTACCTTGGATCTTTCTTTAGGCCATATAATCTCTTCTTCAACCTGCATACCAAATTCTCCTTCCCTTTGACCTCATAACCCTGTGGTTGTTGCATATAAATCTCTTCCTCCAAATCCCCATGGAGGAAAGTTGTTTTTACATCTAACTATTCAAGATGCAAATCTTCTACTGCCACAAGACTTAAAATAGTTCTAATTGAAGTCATTTTAATAACAAGAGAAAATATTTCATCAAAATCCATACCTTTCTTTTGTGCAAACCCCTTTACAACAAGTCTAGCCTTGTACCACTTTTCTCCTCCATCTTCTTCCTTCAACTTGTAAACCCATTTATTCTGCAATGCTCTTTTTCCTGTAGGCAACTGAACCAAGTCCCAAGCATGGTTATTTACTGAAGAATCCATTTCCTCTTTCATGCCTTTCTCCCACTTCCTTTTGGTGTCTACCTGCATTGCCTCTTCATAACATTCTGGTTCACCGAAATCAGTCAACAATAAATAATACAATGAAGGAGAGTATCGTTCAAGGGGTATACTTAACCTGGTAGATTTTCTAACAACACTTGCAGGTGTTTGAGGTACCTGCTGCTCCTTTTGTCGTAGATTTTGATTTTCTAGTTCCTTTGGAATTTCTTTTTCAGTGATCTCATCAAGCACTGTGTATTCTTGTTTTTCTTTTTCCTATTTATTTCCCTGCAACTGATCTTTGTACATGACCTTCTCATTGAATATGACATCTCTACTCCTAATGATTTTTTATTTTCATAATCCCATAAGCGATAACCAAAATCATTAACACCATATCCAATAAAGGTACACTTCTTGGATTTTTCCTCAAGCTTTGTTCTATTTTCCTTATCAATATGGACAAATGCTTCACAACCGAAAGTTTTCAAAAAAGAATAGTTTACCTTTTTTCCTGTCCATTCCTCCTCTGGAATTCTACCATACAAAGAGCTTGAAGGTCCTCTGTTTATTAAGTAAAAAGTAGTATCTACAACATCTGCCCAAAATTGTAAGGGAAAACCAGCATGCAATCTCATACTCCTTCCATGCTCCATGATTGTCCTGTTCATCCTTTCTGACACACCATTTTCTTATGGTGTTCTTGGAACTGTCTTCTCTCTACGAATCCCATGGTATGAACAATAATCATCAAACTCCTTGCTGCAATATTCACCTCCATTATCTGATCTGAGACACTTCACATTTTTTCCTATCTCATTCTCAACCAAAGCTTTCCATTTCTTTAAAGTATAAAAAACATCAGATTTTTGTCGAATGCAATAAACCCAAGTTTTTCTAGTTGCATCATCAATAAAAGTAATATAATAATGAGAGACACCAAGAGATGATACTTGAACTGGTCCCCATACATCTGTATGCACAAGCTCGAACCTTTCACTCTTCTTTTCTTCCGACTCTGAGAAATCTGACTCTCTTCTATTTTCCATAAACACAATGCTCACAGAAGTCCAAATCAATTTGTTTAAGATCTGGAAACAAATTTCTTTTATGAAGTATCTACATCCCCTTCTCACTCATGTTTCCAAGCCTATGATTCCATAGTGTTGTATCCACTCCTGTAGAAGCTAAAGATATAGAAGAGTCAGTATTACCAGTACATAAATACAATGTACCTACATTCTCTCCTTTCGCTGTCACCAATGATCCTTTGATGACCTTCCACATCTTATCTGTAAATATGGATATACAACCTTCACTTGCCAACTACCCTATTGAAATTAGATTTTTCCTTAAATCTAGAACATGTCTTACCTCTTTCAACAACCATTGGTTTCCATTGTGTTGCTTTATTTTTACCTTTCCCATTCCAACAATTTTGCATGGTGCATCGTCACCCAAATGAACCTGTCCAAAATCACCTTGAACATAATCTAGAAAATGTTTCCAATGGGTTGTGGCATGAAATGAAGCCCCTGAATCTACTACCCAAGACTCAGAAATATTATCTACGGAAAGAATCAAAGCATCTTGTAACACATCACCTGTTACATTTGCTTCCTGATTTCTCTCCTGTTGTCCATCTCTTTGTTTCTTTGGAGCTCTGTAGTCTTTCTTCATATGTCCTTTCTCCCCACAATTCCATCACTTTATCTTTCCATGTCTGGATTTGGATCTACCCTTCCTAGAATTCCCACGATTCCCAAAACCCTTTCCTCTATCCTTTTGTCTTCCCCTGTTCTCCATGTTCAACGCATTTCCTGATGTCTCACCTGTGCTTTTCCATCGTATTTCCTCACTAAGGATAACACCAACAACATCATCAAATTTTAAAGTATTTGAACCAGAGACAGAGTTACTTATATCCATGACCAAGCCATTCCAGCTTTCTAGCAATGAGAAAAAGATTAGAAGAGCCCTGACCTCATCATCACAGTCCACTTTTACAAAAATTAGTTGATTAGTAACCGTATTAAAATCATTTAAATGATTTGCAATAGACCCACCTTCCTACATATTCATATTAAATAATCTCTTCATTAGAAATACCTTATTGGATGTCAAGGGATTTTCATACAATTTGGCCAATGCATCCATCAAACCCTTCGTTGTCTTTTCTTTGGAAATATTGAAAGACACCGACGCTGCCAGGCTCAACTGTATTGTTCCTAGAGCCTTTTTGTCAAGAATCTCCCATTCTTCGTCCTTCGTAGCTATCAGCTTCTTTGCTATTCAGCCCAATGGTAGGAATAGATCCTTCTGATATAAGTAGTCTTCTATCTGCATCTTCCATAACTGGTAGTTTTGGCCGTTAAATTTCTCGACCCTAAACTTTCCATCTTCTGACATTGCTCCCACTCAAACCAGGAACCCTCTTTTCCTGCGAGTTACCTTTCGCTCTGATACCAGTTGTTATAAAAATAGGACCGTGGAGAAATAAAATAAAACAAATGCGGAAACAAAACAAAGAATATACACAATAAAATAAAGACACAGATTTACGTGGTTCAGCCAGTGTGGGCTACGTCCACTAGAGAAATTGCCAGTTCCTTCCTTTATTATTATCTAGCATATGAAGGGATACAACCTACAACAAACCCACTGTAACTTCATCTTTTTTCTCTCACAGTCTTCTATCTCATAATACAATATTCACCATCAACCATAGATGCAAATACATTTCCCTCATAAAAGAGGGTTTCCTTCTAGGGAAAAAACCCCCAACATAATCTCTATCGTTAGATCTGCGACCTTATAATGAAATTTCCAAATTTACAATGAAATTGCAATATACATTTATAAGGCAATTTTTCCTTCGGGGGATGCCACCCCCGAACCCCCATTGGGGGCCCACTTGCCCCCAGACCCCCCAGCCAGGGGGATAGCCCCCCTCGGACCCCACAGAGAGGGTACCCCCCCTCTGCACTCCCCCACGTGGAAGAGTGTACATACTTCTAGGGTGTAAATATGTGACAACCTCCTTGCTACGACAACAACTCTTTAACAGGTGCAATTTTTTTTTTTTTTCTTTTTGTTTAAGGTGTGTGCACGTGTGTAAAAAGAAACAGACACACTTGACTCTACATCGCCACCCGACAACCAACAATACGTAACCACGATGATCACAACAAGAAGACTTAAGGCACAACAAGTAACTGCAAGCAATAAACGACCATAGACATAAGGTGCACAACAAGTAACTGCAAGCAATGAATGACCATAGGCATAAGGTGCACAACAAGTAACTGCAAGCAATAAACGACCATAGACATAAGGCGCACAACAAGTAATGGCAAACGTTTAACGACATACTGGGTTATGCACGGTACGAACACAAAAGGAAGAATCCATAGTAGTAGATTTTACTATTTCTGCACAGGGAAGCAGGGTGTTTAATCTTAGTTCTCTGCTTCGGAGAGAGAGAAGGTCAGATAGGCTCCTGGACGACTACTCAGGCAAAAACTAGTAATCCCCTCAGGTGTGTCGCAAGAGTGGAAACCCTACCTTTAAAGGGCCCGAGACTCTTGATACGGCACTGGATTCTTTACACAAAAATAATCCCACACACAGACATATATACTAAGGCTTCATGGAGGTGTCTATATCCGGCCTGACAAAAACAGACCAAGCAATGAGGTTAATACAACCAAGCACAACAAAACCGAGAATGACCATGTCCTCTACGGAGACGCAAGACGAAAATACTCAGACAAAGACCAACCAATATTAATGACAAGTGAATGTCTAAGACTCAACGGTGATGAATTACCAGCCAAATACTCCATTTAATTTCCATTAAATGACGAGTTACCAACCCAGTCTTAAATAAAGTACATTAATGAATTACAATCCCCGTTTACTGAATCTTAATCAATGATGGCCCTTATATTTAAGGACCCTACATTTACAAGTTGTCAATCATAATAAAATTTCCTTAACCTCACCTAATCCTAATCATACCATCGCCTTCTATCACAAAATCATTGTAATTAAAATAATGATGACCTTACCTTTTGTTTGTTATGAAAATGAAGGAACTACCAAAAACCTGACCATAATAACCATGCATTTCTTTTACAATAGAATATCTTAGTAATTTAAACTAATAATGGCTTCATTACAAAAACATTGCAATAATAATAAACGAGGATTAACACAAGCATCAAAGGGAAACAAATTGTAATTTGGATCGTAGGAAAAATTGCATAGCATTGTAATTTAACTCCTAATGAACTTTTATTACAAATACATTGTAAATGAAATAATCGAGGATGTAGATAATGAATTAAAATCAAAAGGGAGAGCCATTGTAAGTTGGAAGGTAGAAGAAAATCAAGGGATGTAATTTAAACTAATAATCACTTTACACTTCTGGTTACATTAACTATATATAGTCTCTATTTTTTACCACACAATTTGGCAAATAAACAAACACACATTGATACTACAAGGTCACATTACCACAACCTTCCATAAAATTATTTTAACAATGCATTTTATAATTGCATTTTATGTTGCCATTACGATAACCACAAATCTTATTACAATGATTTTTCCATAAAACTTTACTACTAGTGCATTTTAATATTCATTTTATATTTGCATTTCATAATTGCATTTTACATTTTTCATTTAAATAACCATAGGTGGCATTACAACAACTTTCCATAAAACGTTATGACTACTGCATTTTTTTTTTTAAAGGCAACTTCATTACCCGTACATATTAGAAACATCCTATTCTAAAGAAATTACCTTTTTCATATTACAGCAATATAAATTATAGAATCCATGCTTCTGCCCAATACTCTACCAAATTATATCATCAATAACTGCAATTTCCGGTAACTTATCAATAGAATCATGATATTATTGCACTCTAGGTTACATCATATTGCAATTAATTAACATTCAATCCAGCGCTAACGATTTCGATACATTCCGAGAAAACTTAAATGCAAAATAAACTTGCTGGTCAGTAAATCATTAATCCATGGCATCTACAGTTTGACAGGGTAAGGGTTTTATTAGAGACGCACCAAGTCATGATACACGGGTCGTCTGTCTCTTAACAGACCACAATTAGAAACAAATTAAAATGCTAGTGGTGTGGGTTGACCCACCCATTGGGTTGTTGGGCAAAACAGAATTCTAGCAGTCGACTTAGATTAACACAGTTGACACTATGTGACCAAGGGACTATAGGGAAACAGACGTAGAAACTAAGAAATCTCGTAGCGGATGCTATTCATTCGTGCCACACTCTTCCAATACTTCTTTCTAGGGTGTGCATTCTTGTGTGTCTAGGTGAGCAGGTGCGCAGCTGCTGGTGTGAAGGGAGAGCGAGCCCAAGAGTGGCGGGAGGGACAATCCCCAAACTGGACCCACATCCATGGGCATGGAACAAAAAAAACAAACCTCTCGACTCTGCAATGAATGGATACATTCATACAGAGGGTGACCAATTCGCCTTTGCTGAGCGAATTGCCAATACGTCCTCTGCTGGAAGGGTTCGAAGGAGTAGGCAGAAATAAACGTTATACTATCTTCCTACCGCAGTAAAACCTTACTCCTTATCTAAGTAAAATAACATAATTACCAGCTGTGTTACTACCACCTAAATACACTACTCGCCTTACCTCTATGTGAGAACCACGGTGCGTCTTAACTAAAACAGCTAAAGTCATTGACTGTACAATGGTACAACGAAGGTTCTAAGGGATAATAATACCACAACTAGGAAAGGTACATCGAGAAGGGTACGCAGAAGCAAGAAGATCCCATTCCCAGGAAAAATAGAACCCCAACCAGAACACAGGCCAAAGGGTTTTAGGCATTTAAACGAAAGGACTAGGCTTAAGACGGAGTTTAATCATTATTCTGTGCATACATAATTGTAGAGATAAACAATTTCGACGATCAACACAAGTTGCAGAGAGAAACTATTCCGGCGATCAACACCCGAGTCCATGTTTTACAACATTAAAATTTTAATTGCCGAATTAAATAGATATGCATTCTATTCCTACAACTAAATATCATACCGTTGCCTTATCGCCTGCCTCGAAAGACTCCTGCGCTCCAAGCTATCCCACGTTTGCTCCGTGCCGCTCCTACTCGTCGACTGTCGAGACCTCACAGGTACCTCCCAGCCAATCGCTAGGGGTAATCTACTTCCCCCTTAGCCCCCCGAGCCGCAAAGGGGCCACACGCTATCCATATGGTACTCCTAGCTTCCCAGCTCGCCTCGCAAAGCCGAACTACCACACCTATCCGACCTAAGAATTCCCAACTCCTCACAAGCAATCAATCAAGTCACAATCTGACAGCGTAACATTACTCTAACAACCGATCCCCCATTTCCTCCTCATCTCCCTTTCGTTTATAGAGTTTTGAGACACACCAAATTTCCTAAATCACATTTATTTTAAGTTTTTAATGAAAACCCTCTAAAAATTCTCTGTCGTACAAGTGTCATTCATCCCCCACGTTTCTCCAAAATTATTTTCTTTAAATTTATTAAAAGACTCGTTTGCCTCACCCACCTAGAGTCGCTCCTAAAATTACTCCTAGGTGTTCCTAGATCCCCTTACATGCTTTTAATAACTTTCCCTAAAATGAAGTTGCTAAATTTAGTTCATTTTCGAAAGTTTTTAATTGTTGATTCCTTACTATGTTGACTTTGCTTTTTACCCTAAGTCCCCTTCCTTCCTTTATTATGTTTTCTTTATTACTTAGTTTCAATATTTTCATTATTCCCTTTCTTTCTTTTTTTTCAAAACCAAAAAGGTAAATGCGCTAATTAATCTTTTCATTTTATTTTCAAATTCATAACTTTTTATACTCCCATACGTTAAATAATTTTATTTCTTCTTTAGAATTTAAAACCATGGATTTCAATTAATTTATCCCTCTCTTCACTTTACCCCCTTAAACTTAAGAAGACTAAAACCATTACTTAAGTGGGTTTTAGTCTATAGCTTTATTTTTATTTTTATAGGGTCTTTTCCTTAAGGTTAATTGAAATTTTATCTTAGAAAAGTTTTTAGACTTAGGTTTAGATTTTGAACTGGGCGACAATTGTTTAGGGGAGTCGTTTTACGAATTTCTTAAGGTGTTAATGTCTTAGGGATATCTAGGTTTGTTTCTTCCTCAACATCAATGCGATGTGCCCTTCAGGAGGCACCATGTGCTCCAAGGGTGCCACTCACCTCTGTGATTTCTTTTGCGTGATGTGCCCTTCAGGATGCACCACATGCTCCAAGGGTGCCACTCGCTTCTTGTGTCTCTTTTACGCAACGTGCCCTTCAGGATGCACCATGTGCTCTAAGGGTGCCACTTGCCAACTTGTGTTTCTTTTGCGCGACGTGCCCTTCAGGATGCACCACGTGCTCCAAGGGTGCCACTCGCCAACATGACTGATTAGTGAACTTGTGGGAGACTAAGGGATCTAAGGAATAAGGCCCCCACCTTATTGCGCGCCCCTTAGGATCATTGTGAGCGAATGTCGCAGTCTTCCCTCATGACATCGTGGATGCTTTCAAACTAGGTAATCGTTAACCGACAATTAGAGCCACGACGGGAATGCTAGTAGGCTGTGGCAGGGCTGTTGTCCACACCTCTCCCTCAACCTCTCTGGTAATCGTGTGTGGCCCCTTTACTCCATATGTGAGTCTGGTCGGAAAGCTATCATTATCCTGCATCATCAACAATCATGTCAGAACATGTCAACATCATATCATCAAATCAATGAAATATCATAGTAAATAAATCAACCCAAATAGCACGCTCCCTGAGTCAATCCAGAGTCCAAGGGGTTCCACCGATGCCTCTGCATCCTCAAGGTCCGAAAACCTGCACACTCAATGAAACTGAGTCAACAACACCTGTCTACATCAAAGTAGTAAAAACATCATGTCATCTATCATAACGCATCATAATCAAGGATAAAAGGTTTAACATCATAAAATTCCAGATCACTTGCGAGAAAGTGTCCTCAAAGAATAAGTTTTCTTAGTGCACCAGAGCGGATGTTACATACACCCCCTCTTGGTCTAAACTTCGTCTCGAAGTTTCTCAGTATAAATGTCGAAATAAAAGTACCATAGTATCATAAGTACCACAGTATCATAAGTCTATCTATCAAACAAAAATGGAAACTGCTAGCGCATATCATATGCGTCCTCCCAGGTCGCCGAGTGCAGACTATAACTGTCCCACTGGACCTTGACCTGATCTACCGTTCGATGTTGTAACTGTCGAATGCGATGATCTATGATGCAGACCAGCTCAGCCATGAGCGCTCCCTCGTTCGATACCTGTAAGGAACTCATGTCAATCATGTGTGTAGGATCACTAATATAATGTCTCAAAACAGATACATGAAAAACATCGTTCATATGCCTCAAAGAATCAGGCAAGGCTAGTCGATAGGCCACGGGCCCCTTTCTCTCCACAATCTCGAAAGGTCCCATGAACCTAGGAGAGAGTTTATCTCCCTTTCCAAACTTGATCGAACTCTTATGTGGTTTAACCTGCAAGAAGACTCGATCGCCAACCTCGTAACTACGGTCGACTCGGTGTGCATCGGCATAACTCTTATGTCCATTCTGCACTTCTTTTATCCTTTGTCTTATGGTTTGCATTTGCTCTTCCATTTCTTGGATCACTTCTGGTCCCACCAGGACCCTATCCTCAAGCCGATCCCAACTCAAGGGCGTCCGACACGGTCGCCCATAAAGAAACTCAAAAGGCGCCATCTTAATGTGCTCTGGTAACTGTTGTTGTAAGCAAACTCTACTAGAGGAAAGAATTCCTCCCAATGCTTTTGTTGGTCGATCACATACATGCACAACATGTCTTCCAAGGTTTGGTTCATTCGTTCGGTCTGTCCATCAGTCTCTGGGTGATATGCAGTACTAAAATTGAGTTGGGTTCCCAAGGCCTCTTGAAAACTCGTCCAAAATCATCCAGTAAACACTGATCCTTGATCGGATATAATCTTCTTAGGCATGCCATGCAGCCTCACAATCTCACTAATGAAAAATATCGCTATGTCAGGTGCCTGATACGTCGTATGCACAAAAATAAAGTGAGCACTCTTTGTCAGAGTTTCTACTACTACAAAAATCGAGTCGTGTCTCCTTGCCGTCAGTGGCAATCCCACAATAAAATCCAACGAAATAACTTCCCATTTTGATTCTGGAATGGCATGTGGTTGAAGAAAACCTGTCGGGTGTCTATGTTCAACCTTTACCTACTGACACTCTAGACATCTAGCCACAAAGCTGACTATGTCGGCCTTTATTCCCTTCCAAAAGAATAAGGGTTTAAGGTTTGCCCTCATCTTTGTGACTTCTGGGTGAGCCATGTAAACTACTCTATGAGCCTCACTCAGGATCAACATCCTCAACTCGTCATTTGGTGGTACGTAAATCCAATTTCTAAATCTCAATAAACCATCGCTATCAAATGAATATCCCTCATATCGTGGTACCATCATTGTGTTTTGTCCGATAAAATCCTCAACTTCTTTGTACCAGTCATCATCATGCTGTAAAGTGAGAATCTTCTCACGTAGATTCATTTGAAGAGGAAACACCAAAAAGATGTGTGGTCTCCTACTCAAAGCATCAGCCACTCAGTTCACTGTTCCCTTTATGTAAGTAATCTCGAAGTCATACTCGCTAGGAAATTCTGACCAATGCCGTTGTCGCGCGTTCAGGTCGCTTTGTGTGAAAATGTGTTGCATTCCACAATGATCAGTCTTTAGTTCAAATTTTCGTCCAACAAGGTAGTGTCTCCAAACCTTCAAGGAATATACGATGGCTAATAACTCCAAATCGTGCATCGCGTATTTCTCCTCATGCCTTCTCAATTTACTGAAATATAAGCAATCACTCGTCCGTCTTGCATCAAGACTCTGCCTAAACCTTCCTTGGATGCGTCAATGCATACCAAGAATTTTGCGTCCTTGTCAGGGACCTTTAGTATCGGCGCTGTGGTCAACAACTCTTTAAGCCTTTGAAATGCTTCCACGCATTTCTCGGTCCAAACAAACTTCTTGTTTTTCTTCTGCAATTTCGTGATCGGATTTGCTATCTTCGAAAATCCCTCGACAAATCGTCGATAGTATCCCGCTAAACCCATAAAACTAAGTACTTATGTCACATTCGTTGGCGCAGGCCATTCAATAATAGCCTCAACCTTGGTTGGATCCACGGCGATACCTTCGTCGGAGATGACATGCCCTAAGTAGTGAATCTTCAATTGATAAAAAGAGCATTTGGACAACTTCCCATACAATTTGTGCTCTCGTAAACACTGTAGTACCAAGCGCATGTGCTCGTCATGCTCCTCCGTCGTCTGAGAGTAGATCAAAATATTGTCAATGAATACTTGGATGAACTTGTCCAAGTACTCACAGAACACCCCATTCATCAAACTCATGAATACCCCTGGGGCGTTTGCCAATCCAAATGGTAAAACAGTAAACTTGTAATGTCCAAATCTCATCTTAAAGGCGTTCTTAGGGACGTCATCCTCCTTGATCCGTAACTGGTGATACCCTGATCGCAAATCGATCTTGGAAAACACCGTCGCACCCTTCGTTTGATCGAACAGATCATCAATTCTTGGTAAGGGATACTGATTCTTGATCGTAGCCTTGTTCAGTTGATGGTAGTCAATGCAAAGCCTCCATGATCCATCCTTCTTTCGAATGAAAATAACTGGTGCACCCCACAGTGACACACTAGGGTGTATCAGTCCCAGGTCCAGCAACTCCTTCAGTTGCATTTTCAACTCTTGCAACTCCGGGGTCGACATCCGATAAGGTGTTCTTGCTATCGATTCGGTTCCCGGTTTCAGGTCTATGGTAAACTACAGTTCCCTCTCTGGCGGCATCCCAGGCAAATCCACTGGAAATACATCCACAAACTCCTTCACCACCGGAAGGTGTTCTAGACCTTCCGCTACTCCCTTTTCGTTTAGCGCGAGGATCACATAAAGCTTGCACCCCTTGCGCATACTGTTCTGTAATTGTAAGGAAGAGATGAACCTCAGGGATACTCCCTGGTTCTGTCCTACAATCACCCGTCTCTTTCCTTCATCATCGACCAAGCTCAACCTCTTCATATTACAGTTGAGTATCGCCTCATGTGATTCCAACCAATCCATACCAATCACGACGTCGTAAGATCCTAAGATTGTGACGTACAAGTTAATCCTCATGACAAACTCTCCCAGGTTAAGGGCACAACCCGTAACCTTTCCTCCAACCTTCTGTTTGGCTCCTGAAGCCATCTCTACGAAGCTAAACTCATCCTGTTCGACTGCCTTTACCTTAATCCTTTTTGGCGCTGCACCAGAAATGAAACTCTCAGTAGCACATGGGTCTATCAAAATACTAAGGGTCTGGTCAGCGACAGTACCTGTCGTTTCAAGCATAGTCGACTGGTGCTCTGCCTGGCAGTTATTCACCGTCGCATGAATCCGATGGGCCTTGCCCATATCTCCCACTGTAGTGGGTCTGGTTGATCCGGACGCCCTGGTCCTCTCCACAAGATAGTCACGCTGGTAGTGTAGCTCCCCACACATCCAACACCCCTTCTTCAGCCCAGTAGTCTTGGTACCCGAAGTAGAAGACGATGACCCACTGGCCTGGAACTCTGGTCTGTTCTGCTGAACAGGCCTAAACTGCTGCTACTGTGGGCGACGTTGTTGCTGGTGTTGTGGTCCTCGATAAGGTGTCCGTTGCTGAGGCGGCGATCGTCGAGGTACAGTGAAAGTGGATCCCCTCTGGAAGCTGCGATATCCTGACGTATGTCTCGTTGGTGTCTAGTGCTGCGGCGTTCCAGATGAACCCTGCCCTACTGGTCTCGCTGGAGTCCTGGTCTGACCCCTACTGATAAGCTCCTCCTCTGCTATGAGGGCCTTTTGGACAGTGTCGTGCAAGGTTTGAGGCATCAAGATCCTAACCTTTGCATGCAAGCTACCGTTAAGGCCAAACACGAATCGATTGACCTTGAGTTTCTTTGTGTTAAGGTGCGGAGCATACCAGAGTAACTTCATGAAACGTGCCTCGTACTCGGGCACCGTACGACCTCCCTGTCGTAATGCATTGAACTCATTGAGATGATGCTCAATGAATTCGTCTGAAAGGTACCTCTCTCGGAACCGTTCCTTGAACAGTTCCCATGACATGTCTTCAACGACCATGTTCAGCTGCGGCAGGAGCGTCTTCCACCATAGAAGAGCGCTCCCCTTCAGTTGAAAGACCGCCATGCAGACCTTCATGTTGGAGGTATAATCGCGAATTGTGAAGCACATCACCATATTCTCCAACCATGACTCGGCGGCGGTGCCATCCGGGGGACCAAAGAACTCAGGAAATTTAACCTTCTCGAGTTCACGGTGAATGCTACCTATAATGGCCGATGCGCGCGACGGAACCTCAGTGGGTGCCGGTGCCCTGGCCTTGTCTCTGTCCAATCGGTTGATCAGTGCCTTGGACATGCGCTGAAAATATCTCATCATCCCAACAACATCGCCAATTGCTATATGCTCCTGTCCGAGAACCTGCTCGCCTCCCCGTGGGTTAGACCCCTCAGGCGTGGATGCTACTGGAGGTGTCATGCCTCCTTCCCTAGCACCCCATCGTCTACCTCTGCGGGCGTCCTCTAACCATGATTACCTGCATGCACAAAATCAACTCGATCAACAACCATAAAATCAAATGTAATAATTTCCACGAAAGCCATAGCGAATCCCAAGTCCCAGGTTGAACCGGCTCTGATACCATATGTGACAACCTCCTTGCTACGACAACAACTCTTTAACAGGTGCAATTTTTTTTTTTTTTTTTTTTGTTTAAGGTTTGTGCGTGCATGTAAAAAGGAACAGACACACTTGACTCTATGTCGCCCCCCGACAACCAACAAGACATAACCACGATGATCACAACAAGAAGAGTTAAGGCGCAACAAGTAACTGCAAGCAATAAATGACCATAGACATAAGGTGCACAACAAGTAACTGCAAGCAATAAATGACCATAGACATAAGGCACACAACAAGTAACTGTAAGCAATAAATGACCATAGACATAAGGCACACAACAAGTAACAACAAACGTTTAACGACATACTGGGTTATGCACGGTACGAACACAAAAGGAAGAATCCATAGTAGTAGATTTTACTATTTCTGCACAGGAAAGCAGGGCGTTTAATCTTAGTTCTCTACTCCGAAGAGAGAGAAGGTCAGATAGGCTCCTAGCCGACTGCTCAGGCAGAAACTAGTAATCCCCTCAGGTGTGTCGCAAGAGTGGAAACCCTGCCTTTAAAGGGCCCGAGACTCTTGATACGGCACTGGATTCTTTACACAAAAATAATCACACGCATAGACATATATACTAAGGCTACATGGAGGTGTCTATATCCATCCCAACACAAACAGACCAAGCAACGAGGTTAATACAACCAAGCACAACAAAACTAAGAATGATCATGTCCTCTACGGAGACGCAAGACGAAAAGACTCAGACAAAGACCAACCAATATTAATGACAAGGAAATGTTTAAGACTCAAAAGTGATTAATTACCAGCCAAATACTCCATTTAATTTCCATTAAACGACGAGTTACCAACCCAGTCTTAAATAAAGTACATTAATGAATTACAATCCCCGTTTACTGAATCTTAATCAATGATGGCCCTTATATTTAAGGACCCTACATTTACAAGTTATCAATCATAATGAAATTTCCTTAACCTCACCTAATCCTTGTTGATTAAGGTTGGCTGTCATTGATGTCAACCCTTGAAGACTCGTAGCACAAAGTTTTGGGTAATGGACCCAATAGTGTTTGATGTAAATATGACTCATTATTGTTTTTTCATGGTTGATAAGAAGTAAATATGGATGAACTCCAAAGTGGCCCCCTTATGGTGAAAGCCCTCACGGGAAGACGCTTTGTGGAGTAAGAGAACCCATGCTTAATTGTGGAATAATGAGATGAAGGAAAGTGAATTTGTTAGGTAAAATATCCTAGATGGATAGTTCTTGTCATTTAATTTCCGGTAGTATGTGGAACGTCACATAATTCCTCACGGTTAGAGAGTTATGGCCATGAGAAGTTGGAGACCCCAGGTTTGGGTAATGGACCCAAGATTATTTGATGGGTAATGGTATGAGTTATGATATATTTTTAGATAATACTATTATATATGGATAGTACATGTCATGCCATTTGTAGTGGTATGTAGAACGTCACATAACTCCTCACGGTTTGAGAGTTATGGCCTTACGAAGTTGGAGGACCCTCATATGTCATCTAGAAGCCCCAAAAGGTCAAAGTAATCAAAGTGGTTTAAGAGATTTTAAAAGGTAAACAATAAAGTGAAGTGATGAGTGTATT
>JASDQU010099941.1:269250-282670 GCA_032191745.1 Picea mariana
GTTGATGAGTTGGCACATACATGAGGTGTATAGTTGATGATGTTGGTACATATTGATGAGTCATTGTTGATGAGTGGTTGAAACATGATTGGTATATACTTGGTACATGGTTGGATGCACTTGTTTATGGTACAAGTTGATTACAGATTGTTTGGCACAGGTTGGTGCATGGTTGATACTCTTGTTTATGGTACAGATTGATATCTGTTGAGGATTGTTGCCTCATCTCAATTGGTGTTGAGAATGCAAGATGAGTCTTGCATATAGATCTAGTTCTCTTGTAGAGTTTGACTCTATTCAGTTGTTGCTGATAAACCCCAAGGATTGTAGTCCGTAATAAAAAGAAATTTGTACATACATCTTGTGTTCTTTGTGTTCATTGTGGTGATGACTTGTTGATAATATATTGTTGATATGTGCTCACATATAACTGGTTATAAATGAAAACAATGGGTAATGAATAAATGTTGAATGCTAATTGATGAGTTTTTTTGCAAGAGGGAAGTTTTGGGAAAAAGAGCCCCACACTCATTCACCCCCCCTCTAAGTGTGGTAGGTGTGTCCAACAATCCTAATCATACCATCGCCTTCTATCACAAAATCATTGTAATTAAAATAATGATGACCTTACCTTTTGTTTGTTATTAAAATCAAGGAATTACCAAAAACCTGACCATAATAACCATGTATTTCTTTTACAATAGAATATCTTAGTAATTTAAACTAATAATGGCTTCATTACAAAAACATTGCAATAATAATAAATGAGGATTAACACAAGGATCAAAAGGAAACAAATTGTAATTTGGATCGTAGGAAAAATTGCATAGCATTGTAATTTAACTCCTAATGACCTTTTATTACAAATACATCGTAAATGAAATAATCGAGGATGTACATAATGAATTAAAATCAAAAGGGAGACCCATTGTAAATTGGACGGTAGAAGAATTTCACGGCATGTAATTTAAACTAATAATCACTTTACACTTCTGATTACCTTAACTATATATAGTCTCTATTTTTTACCACACAATTTGGCAAATAAACAAACACACATTGATACTACAAGGTCACATTACCACAACCTTCCATAAAACTATTTTAACAATGCATTTTATAATTGCATTTTATGTTGCCATTACGATAACCACAAATCTTATTACAACGATTTTTCCATAAAACTTTACTACTAGTGCATTTTAATATTCATTTTATATTTACATTTCATAATTGCATTTTACATTTGTCATTTAAATAACCACAGGTGGCATTACAACAAGTTTCAATAAAACATTATGACTACTGCATTTATTTTTTTTAAAGGCAAATTCATTACCCGTACATATTAGAAACATCCTATTCTAAAGAAGTTACCTTTTTCATATTACAACAATATAAATTATAGAATCCATGCTTCTGCCCAATACTCTACCAAATTATATCATCAATAACTGTAATTTTCGGTAACTTATCAATAGAATCATGATATTCTTGCACTCTAGGTTAAATCATATTGCAATTAATTAACATTCAATCCAGCGCTAACAATTTCGATACATTCTGAGCAAACTTAAATGAAAAATAAACTTGTTGGTCAGTAAATCATTAATCCATGGAATCTACAGTCTGACAGGGTAAGGGTTTTATTAGAGATGCACCAAGTCGTGATACACGGGTCGTTTGTCTCTTAACAGACCACAATTAGCAACAAATTAAAATGTTGGTGGTGTGGGTTGACCCACCCATTGGGTTGTTGGGAAAAACGAAATTCTAGCAGTTAAATCAGATTAACACAGTTGAGACTCTATGACCAAGGGAGTACAGGGAAACAGACGCAGCAACTAAGCAATCTCGCAGGAGACACTATGCATTCGTGCCACACTCTTCCAATACCTCTGTCCAGGGCATGCATTCCTATGCGTCTAGGTGAGCAGGTGCGCAGCTGCTGGTGTGAAGGGAGAGCGAGCCCAGGAGTGGCGGGAAGGACAATCCCCAAACTGGACCCACATACGTGAGCGTGGAACAAAAAAAACAAACCTCTTGACTTTGCAATGAATGGCTACATTCATACAGAGGGTGACCAATTCACCTTTGCTGAGCGAATTGCCAATACGTCCTCTGCTGGAAGGGTTCGAAGGAGTAGGCAGAAATAAAGGTTATACTATCTTCCTACCACAGTAAAACCTTACTCCTTATATAGGTAAAATAACAGAATTACCAGTTGTGTTACTACCACCTAAATACACTACTCGCCTTACCTCTATGTGAGAACCACGGTGCATCTTAACTAAAACAGCTAAAGTCATTGACTGTACAATGGTACAACGAAGGTTCTAAGGGATAATAATACCAAAACTAGGAAAGGTACAACGAGAAGGGTATGTAGAAGCAAGAAGATCTCGTTCCCAGGAAAAATAGAACACCAACCATAACACAGGCCAAAGGGTTTTAGGCATTTAAACGAAAGGACTAGGCTTAAGACAGAGTTCAATCATTATTCTGTGCAGACACAATCGCAGAGATAAACTATTCCGGCGATCAACACAAGTTGCAAAGAAAAACTATTCCGGCGATCAACACCCGAGTCCATGTTTTACAACATTAAAATTTTAATTGCCGAATGAAATAGATATGCATTCTATTCCTACAACTAAATATCATATCGTTTCCTTATTGCCTGCCTCGAAAGACTCCTGCGCTCCGAGCTATCCCGCGTGTGCTCTGTGCCACTCCTGCTCACCAACCGTCGAGACCTCACCGGTACCTCCCAACCAATCGCTAGGGGTACTCTGCTTCCCCCTTAGCCCCCCTAACCACAAAGGGGCCACACGCTATCCATATGGTACTCCTAGCTTCCTAGCTTGCCTCGCAAGGCTGAGCTACCACTCATATCCGAGTTGAGAATTGCCAACTCCTCACAAGCAATCAGTCAAGTCACAATCCGGTAGAGTAACGTTACGCTAACAACCAATCCCCCATTTCCTCCTCATCTCCCATTCTTTTATAGAGTTTTGAGACACACCAACTTTCCTAAATCACATTTATTTTAAGTTTTTAATTAAAACCCTCTAAAAATTCTCTGTCGTACAAGTTTCATTCATCCCCCACGTTTCTCCAAAATTATTTTCTTTAAATTTATTAAAAGACTCATTTCCCTCACCCACCTAGAGTCGCTCCTAAAATTACTCCTAGGTGTTCCTAGATCCCCTTACATGCTTTTAATAACTTTCCCTAAAATGAAGTTGCTAAATTTAGTTCATTTTAGAAAGTTTTTAATTGCTGATTCCTTACTATGTTGACTTTGCTTTTTACCCTAAGTCCCCTTCCTTCCTTTATTATGTTTCCTTTATTTCTTAGTTTCCCTATTTTCATTATTCCCTTTTTTTCTTTTTTTTTAAAACCAAAAAGGTAAATGCGCTAATTAATCTTTTCATTTTATTTTTAAATTCATAACTTTTTATACTCCCATACGTTAAATAATTTTATTTCTTCTTTACAATTTAAAACCATGGATTTCAATTAATTTATCCCTCTCTTCACTGTACCCCCCTAAATTTAAGAAGACTAAAACCATTACTTAAGTGGGTTTTAGTCTACAACTTTATTTTTATTTTTATAGGGTCTTTTCCTTAAGGTTAATTGAAATTTTATCTTAGAAAAGTTTTTAGACTTAGGTTTAGATTTTGAACTGTGCGACAATTGTTTAGGGTAGTCGTTTTACGAATTTCTTAAGGTGTTAATGTATTAGGGCTATCTAGGTTTGTTTCTTCCTCAACATCAATGCGACATGCCCTTCAGGACGCACCACGTGCTCCAAGGGTGCCACTCGCCTCTGTGGTTTCTTTTGCGCGACGTGCCCTTCAGGATGCACCACATGCTCCAACGGTGCCACTCACTTCTTGTGTTTCTTTTGAGTGATGTGCCCTTCAGGATGCACCACGTGCTCCAAGGGTGCCACTCTCCAACTTGTGTTTCTTTTGCATGACGTGCCCTTCAGGATGCACCACATGCTCCAAGGGTGCCACTCGTCAACTTGATTGATTGGTAGACGTCTATAACCATTGTAGTCAACACTCTGCTAGGTGAACTTGTGGGAGACTAAAGGATCTAAGGAATAAGGCCCTCGCCTTATTGTGTGCCGCTTAGGATCATCATGAGCAACTGTCCCAGTATTCCCTCACGACATCGTGGATCCTCTTGAACTAGGTAATCGTTAACCTACAGTTCGAGCCACGGTGGGGGTGCTAGTAGGCTGTGGCAGGGCTGCTATCCACACCTCTCCCTCAATGTCTCTAGTAATAATGTGTGGCCCCTTTACTCCATATGTGAGTCTGGTCGGCAAGCTATCGTCAGATTGCATCATCAACAATCGTGTCAGAACATGTCAACATCATATCATCAAATCAATGAAATATCATAGTAAATAAATCAACCCAAATAGCACACTCCCTGACTCAATCCGAAGTCCAAGGCGTTCCACCGATGCCTCTGCATCCTCAAGGTCCGAAAACCTGCACACTCAATGAAACTGATTCAACATCACCTGTCTACATCGAAGTAGTAAAAACATCATGTCATCTATCATAACGCATCATAATCAAGGATAAAAGGTTTAACATCATAAAAGTCTAGATCACTTGCGAGCAAGTGTCCTCAAAGAATAAGTTTTCTCAGTGTGCCAGAGCGGGATGTTACAAAATACTTCATGGGGTATAAACACGGTTGAAAGTAAAAGACCTCTAGATCAGGAAGATAATCAGGATCCACAACCAACATGAGGAAGGGTTATGTCAGTGATATCAGGTGACTCAGACACAAGGGAAGTTTCAACATCCTCTTCTGAAATATCCTCAGAGATGTCCATAAAACGCTTTTGTTCCTTACACTTGTGGCCTGGGAAATATTTTTTATCACAATTATAAAAAAGGCCTTTGAGTTGGCATTCAGCCATTTCAGCCCTGGTCAATTTTTGGATCTTTAATGGGGCTGAGGGACTAGTGGGATTTATGGGTTTTGGGCGAGGGATAAAGGAGGGTTTTTGGTTTTGAGAGGATACAACTTGTTGTGATTATTTATCTCTTTTAGTAGCATCCACCCAACTCGAGGGTCGAGTCATGAGGACATGGTCTTGAATCTCATCCTTGAGGCCACTGATAAAACACTCTCGAAAGAAAGCATCAGTCATGCCCTCTGTTCGAAAAGGCAGGTGCTCAAAGGAAGATACGAAGTCTTCAACTGTTACTGATTGTTTCAACTTTGTCAAATGACCCAAATGGTTGGTGTCCATGTCAAAGTGTTCATAAGGCTCAGTTACAAATTGGGTCCAAGCAATATACCCTTGACGGGAAGTTTTTCTCCATTGCCACCATTGCCAACTTTCTTGATCTAGATGGAGAACACCATACCAGACTTTGGGAAAGTCATCTGTAATGTTGTATAAAGAGAAATAATGTTCCATTTGCGTTACCCAACCAGTGGGATCCGAGCCATCAAATTTGGTCAAATCCACTTGCAAAAGGCGTAGGTCACATTGAAAGTGATGGGGCTAAAAGGTATGGGAATGGGAGGAATGTTCACCTTCAGTCTTTGGAGGTGCGTAAGAGAAAGGGTCATATCTAGGGATCTTTAGTTTGGTGCAGAGTGATGTAAATACAAATTCAATATGGGTGGTCAGTTCTTGTTTGACTTCCTCCATTAAGGACTTCATTGTTGTATTTATGCTGTATTGATGGATGTATCGATGGAGGCAATAGTAGCACTGAGTTGTTTCACTTTATTTTGGGTCTCGAGGAAACCAGATTGCAAGGTGTTGAAGCAAGCTTCCAAGTCTTGGCTACGGGTATGGGCCATGAGGGTGGGTGAACTGAAAAGGGGTGGGCGGGGTCAAAAATTTTGCCAAAAAATGATATGGATGAATGTGATAAGGGCAAAGAGATGAATCCAATGGAATAGGTCTCAAATAATGTTAAAAAAATTTCCAGACTTTTTTTTTTTTTTTTCACCTGCAGAGTTATACTCTGGTCTGAAGAATACTGTAGTGATGAAATCCCCAAGTGATTAACCAGAAATAAATGTGTATTTACTTGGCAACGTGAACATAGTTGTATGACAATAGATCTTGTCTCTTTTAATTTGTTTATGTTTCTGTCCCCCAAGGGTTAGGTATTCAAGGGTTCTACAGATAAGGGTTTTCCCTATGCTATAGCACTCTGATATACATGTGGGATCCAACAATAGTACTCGGCCCAATATCTCAGGGCACTAACTAAGGAGGATAGACCGTACCCTTAGCCATACTACCCGACTACCCAGGTACTAGAGAGTATCTTCCCGATTGTTGTTCTTGGTGGCACTATAGAAGTCAGGCAGCTGATCAGTTTATCTAAAGAGGGCTTCAGGAAATCTAGGCCGATCCATACATAGGTTCTATCTGACGTGCTACCACTTGAAGGGGTACCAACAGGTGTTACAAGGGTGGCCAACAAATGTGTGCTTAAGAGCCACTTGTATTTCCTGTGTGTATGAATCCCTCAACCATGGGTTTATGCGCATAACGACAGATCTTTGTGGCTTAAATATGCTAGAATACGTCTCTACCCTGAAAAAAAAATTCCCACAATTTATGCCAAGGAAAGTGCTCTGATACCACTTGTAATATACCAGATATAAAAAGTATGCAGAACATAAATAAAATGCTAGAAATGACAGAATAATAGTAATATAACTAGCATAATCTCCACAATAACACATAAATGATATAAGGACAACAACATAAATAACACTTTGATTCAGAAAGTAATGTTCACGGGCCTCTTCAAGGGGGCAACCTCCAGTCGAGCAACGCTCTGTTACAATAATCTCCAAGCTAGGGTTTTCATACCCTCGACCCTTATTTATACTAAATATGTCTATCAAGAGAAGCATCTAGAGGAAGATCCTTATAGAAGAGGAAGCTTCTATTAGGTCTTCTTACATCTGCCTTATTCTATTTTATTGAAAGGCCTTATTAATATTTACCTTTATTACATCTGAATATATTAATCTACCTATGTGTGGGTTAGGACCCTAACATCAATTCACTACCCTAGATATTATTGTCCATCATGGAAGCCATTCAATTTCATGATGGGGATTATCACTAACAATGTTAATGGCTTGGTTTAGTGTAGATCTATCACTTGTCTGACATTACATTGAAATCTTTGGTTAGGAGTTATAGGGTTTCTTGTACAATATTGATATAGGTCTACGTGTCCAAAACATATGCACTAGGTGTCTACAGTCACATGACCCAAGGCCCGAGACATATAATCGCCATTACTCTGTGATGCGAGGGGGCTTGAGAACCTATTATTCCATTTTTGTTTGGCTCTTATGCATCTGTGTGAAGATTGTCTGTATTAATCTCTGTAATACTACTCTGCATATTTTTCATTGGCGAGGTGTCCCTATTCTGCGTAGGCAACAACAATGATGAATATTAGTCTATTTCCTCTATTACCGGGTAAGTTCTGAAATCTATAACACATTGAGTTTAACTGTAGTAGAAATAAAATAGATGGTCAATTGTGATCTGTAACTAATTCTTTAAGATTTTTGTATGGGGCCTTTAATCTCTCAAATATTCCCTTTCAGAATACTACTACCCGTACTCTGTATGACCAACACATTTCTACTCATGGAGGCTTATTGTACTATCTCTCCCATGAGGATAGTCATTCACAAATAAAGGGTTTCGTTGATGTAAGCCATTCCACATAGGCGGTTTCCTTCTAGTTTTATGAAAAACTCTGGAGATCCCAGAATACTATCAAGTTTTGTCCTCCTTCGCCTCTTTAATAAGGTAGAATTATAATTTAGTGGAATTATTCAAGGTATGTTTACCTCCGAGCTCCTCTGTGGTTGGAAACCTGTTAATGCAACCCCAACGAATTCAACATAGGTGTTCCTATAGAGAAATTCATAACCAGATTTCATGTGTATTCTGTTCTAAGATTCTTTCCATTCATGAGGTCACCATTCAAGACCAGGCCTCGATTCAATTATTTAAACTCGCCCCTTTAATTAGTCATTTTCTTACTACATTCTCTATAGGTATGGATGAAGTTTTAATACTCAGTTTGATTTAGTGTTAAATGTTCATGCTATCGGTTTTCACCTCTGGCATGTTGTGGATCTTTTTCATTTTTTGAATTAAAGTTGTGAAGTCATAAATAAATTCCTATGGCTTTGGTGAGAAATTATTACGATTGTATAAGGTTTTCTTTTTATTTTAACGAAACAACTCTTTTTACCCTTTCGTAGTTGCATACCATTTCAGGATTCGATCCTGTATATTCCTTCTAGAGTCTTAGATACATTCAAGGGTTTTCCCTCACTTTCTATTCGATAAAAATTAGATGTTGTATTTGTATTAATTTCTTTTTAATTTGCGTCTATGAATCATAACTTTGACTATCCAAAACCCTATCTGGGATTTCACTTTTCCTAAATTTCAAATGTAGGTTTTTTAATTAATCAAGATAACAAGTATCGAAATCTTAACTGTGATCCGAGTCAGGTAACTCTGTAGATCATGGTTTATACTGTGTGATTTCTTTAAAATTCAACTTATGCTTTATACATGTTTTCTGTCTAATAATATTTAATTGTTGATACATTTTGAAAAACTGGATATTCAATTTTGGTTGCAAAATGATTGATGGGGCCTTTGTTTCTACTGTGAGGGTACCCATCAACTAATTCAAAATCCATTTCTCCACTCTGATTATGGACCATCCGCTCAATGTCCAATATGGAACAAGTAGCCCCACATCATCTTCAAGATAAGTGAATATTCGTGTGTGAACACTGCAAAGCTTTAATTTCATGGAAAATATTTTTTGGATATTACTCTACCCTTGATATCTCATTTTCGTTTATTTATTTTCATAACTTTGTCATTGATGTTCTTGGTCTTCTCTTGTAGGACTATTAACATTCAAAGTCCCTAGATTTCGGATAACACCTTTGCACAAAGAGGTACTGAGGTTAAATATTATAGCATTTTAAGAAAAATACCCCTGGTTCTATTGTAATGCTACGATTCTATCCTAGATTAATATTATCATGGGAATTTTATACTAGCTCTTATAGACGGATGGTTATTCGTATATGTAACCATTAAAGAAGGAACAGAGAGGGGATACCCCATAATGCAACGAGATTCACTGTTTAAAATTTATGAATCATTGTGTGGTGTAGAGTTTGAATGCTCATTTAATTATTGATCCGACTCTGAAATATGGAATTATGTTTTATATATTTTAATGTCACTGAATCTTTACTCCTGCATTATTGTAATGATATAGACTGTAACTATTTGTTGCCTTAAAGTACTCATATTCAATGGGAAACTCGAATCTGCAAGTTATGCGATAACCAAAGTAGTTTTATGTGTATTAGATACTTATATAACTTTGAAACTCTATGTAGGAAGAAATATGTATACAAATATATATTTATATGCTTCCAGAATTATATTTAGCATTTTTCGACCTAGTAAAATTCCTTAGGTTGATTACCTATACGTACATAATCATACACCAATGATGTTAGGATTAATACAGTACTGATTCCGTTTAACTTAGATGCATATTCCAATATATTTACACAATTCATCTCCATTCACAGCTAACACACACATAAATTTTACTCAATGAATATAATTAAAATGTAAGGGTTTATCCTACAATTTATTGCATTCCATCAGTAATTTAATGAACCAAACAATTCATCCAGAATTAAATAGGTGTATTCTATCAACCATTTAATCAAAATAAAATTTGATCAGGGAAAGAGTAGATGGACATATATAAAGAAGTTTTCGAACAACAAATGGAACAACCAAGTTCCTACCAACCTTAGAATAGAACAACCAATCTACTTGCTCCATTCACCCCCCTAGCATGACCATGAATGCATGAGGGTGAACTCTATAACTCCTCCTTATCTATAGTCCTTGTTTAGTTTCAAAAAACGTCTCCTTGCCTCACACTCAGAAAGCAGTGCTCATAAAAACAAGTGATATTATTTTTCCCCAGCATACTAGGCAACGCTTTTCCTCCTCCCATATGTTATATATGCAAAAGCATCTTGTTCCTAGGTCTTTTCCCCTTGGGAATTTTTGCAACTTTACAAATCCCTGATTTTTAGGGGTTGCCAATGGCCAAATTCCTGATTTTCCACGTGTAACATTCAGCCATGAGGTAGTTCCAACGTGTTCCCCACTCATGGATTCAAGGTCAGTTTATTTCAACCTGGTCGTTCCATTTGTCTCTCAACAATAAATATAAAAATATTTGTTTCTTACAAGTTTCATAGTCAAAGAGTTGGTTGGAAAAATCAGATCTTTTCCCAACAGTCATAATAATAAATTACAATGAACTAAATTCCAAAATCGGAATTGTCATAAATGGAAATAATTTTCTAATTTCGAATTTACCAAAAATGAAAATAAATTCCTAACTACTTTCAGACTTCAATAATAATTTATTTTTGGGGGATATTACAAGACAGTATTGCAGTAGACCCTGGATAAATTAGATCCATTATGGAATGTCCTATTCCTAAACACGTAGAAGACATAAGGTCATTCATGGGGATTATCGGCTATTACCGAAGGTTTATAGAAGGATTTTTGATAATATACTATTTGATTATATCACTGCAAAAAAAGGGAATGAAATTTAATTGGTCCCAAAAATGCCAAGACAGTTTTCAAAAATTAAATGGACTGTTGACTACAACACCAATCCTTAAGGTAAAAGAAAAATATAAAGACTTTACAATTTGTGTGGATGCAAGTAAAGAGGGATTAGGAGGAGTGCTAACATAGGATGGACACATCATCTCTTATGAATCACACAAATTAAAAGAACATGAACAAAACTAAATAACTCACGATCTAGAATTAACAATTGTGATTCATGCATTGAAAATGTGGCAACATTATTTAATGGGAAGATATTTTATATTACTAAGAGATAACAGTGGTGTAAAACATTTGTTCATTCAATAGGATCTCAATACAATACCAACAATATGGTTGAACTTTTTAAGTGATTTCGATTTTGAATTATGACGCATCAAGTGAAAAGAAAATAAAGTTGCAGATGCACTAAGTCAAAGGACTAATGAGCTTTATGAAGTAATTATCAGTAAGGTAGAAAATTATATTGATGATAGGATAAAATATGCAAGCATAAATGACAAAAAATACATCAAAACAATAGAACAATTGCAAAGAAATTAAGAAACAATGCACAATACAGATATCAGTATAGATGAAAATGGGTTGTTAAGGTTCAAAGACATGCTATATGTAGCTAAGTCTACTAAATTGAAGATGGTAATTATTTATGAGCTTCACAAAAATCCATATTCTAGTCATTTAGGATACCATAAAATGATCACATCCTTAAGAAAATAGTTTTATTGTCCTAACATGACAAATGAAACAGTTGAATACTTGTCTAAATGTTTAGATTGTCAACAGGTAAAGTCTGAGCATCAACATCCGACAGGTCTGTTACAACCTCTGTGTATACCTGAATGAAAGTGAGAATTATTTAAATGGACCTCATAAAAGTTTTGCCAAAAAATCAAAGAAAAATGACTCAATTATGGTAGTGATTGATAAGCTAAGTAAATCTACACATTTTATACCTATAAAATCTACTTAAAAAGTGATTAATATCGCTGAAAGTTTTATGAAATAAATATTTAGGTTGCTTGGGATTCCTAATATAGTGATTTTAGATAGAGATGTCAAATTTACATCCAATTTTGGAAAGAATTGTTTGCAACTTTGGATACTAATTTGAAGTTTAGTACAAGTTACCATCCACAAACATATGGAAAAAAACCCGAACAAATCAAAGTATCGAAGAACTTTTGCGAATGTATGTAAGGAAAAACCAAATAAGTGGGAAGAGTATCTACACTTATTTGAATTCACATACAATAATGGGTATCAAGCATGAACTAATATAAGTCCCTTCGAAAGTTTATACATAAGGAAATTTACAACAGAGATCAGTTGGGATAATCGGGTTGACAAGATTATGGTTTGACCATAAATTCTCCAAGAAATGGAGAGGATGGTGAAAAGGGTACAACATAACTTGAAAGAGGTACAAGATTGACATAAAACATATTCAGATATAAAAAGGAGACATCATGAATTAAGAATTGGAGAGCATGTATATCTCAAATTCAACCCGAGGAGAATCTCCCTAAAACTAGGAATTTGATCCAAGTTGGCACCAAGATTTTGTTGTCCTTTCAATATATTAACTTAAATCGGACCAATGGTGTATCAATTGGCACTTCCTACCAATTTAAAAACTCATAATGTTTTTCATGTTTCATTATTAAAAATATATATTCATGATCATACTCGCATCATTGATTGGAACATGGTGCAGGTGGAATGAGAAGGTGAGTTCCAAATGGAACCTCTATGGATTATGAACATGAGATAAATAGTACTTTGGAATAGAGCCATTGCCCAAGTAAAAGTGCAATGGAATTGATTTAGTCCCGAGGAGGCTACTTGGGAATTGAAAGAAGAAATGTGGAAATATTTTCTAGTTATGTTCCAAGAGGTCATTAGAACACTTAGGACAATGTTATACTTAAGGAGGAGAGGATGTGATATCCTCGAATTTTTCAAAAAATAAATTATTTCAAGTTGTTGTTCAAAATAATAAATTTCAATTTATGGAAACTCGAATTTAGATTTGTGGAACTATGTAATTATTATCTTAATGAATGTTGGACAAAGATTTTACTTTCCAACTGTCCTCTTTTGATGGACACATGTATGAGACACAATTTTTAATAAATTTAATGTTGGAAGACAAATGGAACATCTAGGTTAAAAATAATTGTCTATGACTCCATGAGTTGGGAACAATTTTGACTTAACTCAGAGATGATTTTTACAAGTGTCATAAGTTGAGTTCTATCACTAGCAACCCCTAAAAATTGGGATTTCTGAAGCTGGAAAATTCCCAAGGAGGGAAAGGAATGGAAAGTCCAAGGCATGAGATATATACAACATATGTGGGAGGGAGGACAATGCTTAGTATGTTGGGGAAAATAACAATTTTTATATTATGAGCACATCCAGTGTTAGGCAAGAAATTTTATGAACTGTTCAAGGTGACAGTGGCTAAGGAGTGATAGTCAGTTTTCCCTTATGGAGTCATGGAAAGGCTAGGGGGTGAGCATGATAGGTGATCTTGGTTGTATTTTTTGTAAATTTGGGATGAACGTGGTTGTTCCATTTGTTTTCCAAATATCGATTGTTTAGATATGTATCTTTACTATGTACTTTCATTTTTTGAGGTGTTATATGGTTGATGGTGATGAT
>JASDQU010099941.1:282715-299768 GCA_032191745.1 Picea mariana
ATAAGTGTGCCTCACGGCCATGATATATTTTTGGATTTTCCCACTGTTTAAAATACCGGTTAGTACTTCTTTTTTTGAAGTGTTATATGTTTAATATATATATTTGTATGGGTGTGTCTGATGGCCATAATAGATTTATTGATTTTCCTACTACTTAAATTACAACACACAAAAATGTTACTTCAGATAAGAAACAAGTAAAACAAAAGCAAATCATATTATATCAAAGAAAAATAAGTATACTGTGTAGTTTTACTTCTTCATATATATTCCGAACTAGTAGAGTGAAGAAGAAGCTCATGCGATCATGACTGAGAATAAATAGAGAAGAATTAAAATTTCCATAAATATATATATTTATATATTAATGAAGAGAGTTATATGTTACACTAAATCTCAGAGTGTTATGTTAAAGTGAAAATATACAATCAATGAGTCGTTGACCAAGAAAAATATTAATACATTTGGGGTTTTATATACCCAAGAATTATGTAGCTAGTTTAAAGAAAATTTAAAGAATCTACAACAAGGGTCTATAACATACGTAAGTGAGCACAAATATCTCATTGAATGGGGAAAGTTAATCTCAATAAGAATCCATGGAGCCTGAATACCTTTTGAGTACATATCGCCTCCTTTTACAAAGTCGAACTTATGATTTGAACCTGTAAAAGGGAAAAACGAAAGTATTAATACTATACCTCAATTAATTAAAGGAACAAGGTAGATAAAATAAGAAGAGGGCGTAAACTTATCTTGGGCTTGGATGGAAATTCGGTCATCTTCTTGTACCTGCGTTGTAATGTACCCCAATTTTCACAAAGATTTTGTTTTTTTTAGGAAAAGCTAAAGTACATTATGTACAACAATTGTTATTATATATCTTTATCCAGTAATTCTATACCTGGAAATTGTATCTCATTATCATTACTCATCCTAAAAAGGATGAATGAGATTCTAAGATCAACACATCATTTACTGTTATGCTTCGTTGTAGCGTCTCTATTAGAATTATAAATTATAACATTCAAGTTAGTGTCTAGGCATGTCCAGGTCCATAGCCTAGGCATAAGAATGTGTCTCATTCTATCTAAGTAATACACTATGTTTTATAAAACATGTAGCGATACACTTCATAAACTCAATACTTAAGCACTAGAATACATGGGATTGAACCTAGGGTTCATAACCCACTAAGTCTAGAACCTACGCACTAGGGATTGTAATGTACCATAGTAATATGAAATGTTAAACAAACTTATGATAAGCACAACAATATAGTCATAATCCTATTAACACACCCCTGATTTTCATTACACATAAACCTAGCCTTTATGGTTTTCATAAAGAATTAAAGGGGGTAGTTACCTAGACAGTCTGAACCTAGTATATGGCATTTAATATAGGTCGTATCCAATAATAGTGTTAGGAAACCTTTACTCTTTGATGCCTCACAATGTAGGAAATCTCAATTACGGGATTTAAACTTAGGTTGGCTTCACATGGCATGGTGAGGGTGGCATATTGTTCCTTCTTCTCTACTATTGAGAGACACAAGGTGATATTACCCCCCACAGTTATTCCCTTGTGTTTTGTTACTCTGTTTTTTTATCCCACGATGGTATTGTTATGCCACTTTGTGGTAGCATGGTAGCCATGGGGTGTTTGGTCAGGTTTTCGACAGGAATGGTGGCCAATGTTTCAAGTTTTTCTCTCTTCTCTGTGTATAATTGTAGCAAAGGGGCGTTTAACTGGTTTCTTTCATAGGTGTGGTGGCCACCGTTTCAAGTTTTTACTCTCAGATATGCACATGGTAAGACCACTTTCTTTATGTAAAATTTTTCATGCCCGACATTTTGATGCAATGGTATTATTTAGAGTTGAACGAAACATTTTCTGTGCAATCTGATTTTCCCAAAAAATTATTGTATAATGTATTATTTTTATTTGGAAAGACTCTTTGTACTATTCATTTCTTTGTATCAACGCTTTTCCTATGTAAATTAATACTATGTTGAAAATTTCTATGTAGAGTGTCTTGTTAATACCATGCTTCCTATATAATGTATCCTGTATTGTAGGGTTCTCTGTATAGTGTGTTCTTAATGTCGTGTTTCCTATATAGTATATTGAGTTTTGAAGGGTCCTCTGTATAGTGAGTCCCTTATATCCCATTTTCCTTTATAAAGTATTATGTTTTGAGGTGCTCTCTGTACACGAGAAATTTCTTGTTTTTTCTGTCGCATATTCCATGATTTACCTATGTAGAGAGAGTTGAGTCGTAAGATAATTTTTCGATTATTCATTTCACTTCAGTACTCCTCTTTATTAGATTTTTTTTCTCTTGGGAGTCAGTTAACATCTGGTTCAGGGTTTCTATGATTATTTCTAAAGGTTACCAGACTCCAAATCCCGTAACCCTTTTTCTCCTTCCTCATTTTCCTGTGGTCAAACACTAGTCACAGGTTAAACCTTATGCAAGAATTTCATTTTGGTTTTGCGTCTATGTAGAGGATGTAACCCAATGTTTTTTTTTCTGGTATCTTATGGTATAAGGAAAAATATAGCTATCAGTTGAGAACTATCAGGAAGACTTTGGTGAATTCGTGGCCAAATAATCCCATGCCCACACTCTTTTGTTCGACCGAAATCTTTGATTAAAAAGAGTTCTGTATGAAAAGACACTCTATATAAAATTCACCCTATAATTTATGAGGTAAGATACCCTTGTTCATTAGCAGTGATACTCCTTATATAGAATTATATATATATACTTTTTTAAGTAAAAGTAGGAACTTTCATATTAAATCTTCATCCAAAAAGAGGATACATGACACCTAGGAGCCAGGTGTCCTGCCTGTGAAGGAAACCAGGAGACCGGGCTATCTCATTGTAATAGGTCCAAAAATTATGGAGAACATAGAGCCACCCTACCCGTAGGAAACCAGGGGGTATATTCTTAACTAACAACAGTTTGATAATGTAGTTTCTAAGGCTATCCAAACTAACATCTAGAGGACTACTGTCCTGAGAAAATACAACAGTAAACATAAAGAAAAGCATGTGGACTCTAAGACCTGTTATCCTGGGCTCGCCTTGTCATCCTGCACTTCTGCTGCACGAACTGGTATGGCAAATGGCTGTGCATGGGTAGGACAAAGTCGTTTGGGTGAATCGTTGGAATAAGTTGCATATAGCATATCCAGGCGCTGGCTTGCACAGACCGCTCGAAAGATTTGGTCTTCAACCAGACTTCTCAGTTCAAATATAAGATGCAACTGCTTCGGGAGCAAAAGAGGTGGCGAGGGCGACCTCGGCTGCTTGTCATCACGTCCCAGACATTCTGCATCCTTGGCTGCACCAGCGTCCATACACTGCTCCTCTTCTATGATGCAAGGTTCTGTGTCGGGATCCGAGGAGGCTTTAGCGTAGGAGTCGGAAGAGGTATTTCTACGGAAGACACAGGTGTGGGGGCCCAATCATCAAGGAAGGTAACCATTTTCTTGTCCGAAAAGTCTGGTCGGAGCTGAATGCTCGAATCCTCTTCCACAACTATGCGAGGAGGTGAACCCGCTGCCAGAATTGCCTGTCGTCGACGCTGTCTGGCCAGAGTCACTGCACTTTGGAAATCTCGGTGTCGTTTTTGTATGGAGGCGGCTGCGTACCAGCCATCCCCTCTGCGTGGTCGCCCCCTCAAGCACGGCATGACTAAAACAAAGGTTAGTGCCAAGTCGCTGGGAGCTGGATGGCAGCCTCGCTGCGCAGAAGACTGTTCGAATACAATGGAGCCATCGAGAAGGTTGATGGGCATATGAAACACAATAAACTCCATTAAAGCCATGAGCTTAATGCTCTGGCTGGACGGACCGATGGCGCTCGTGCTGAGTTGCATCAGGTTACAGAGATGGATGGAGCTGACGCTCAAATTGAATCGCGGAGTGTGTGGGGAGGACCGGTATTAAAGGCCCCCCTTCTCCCCTCGTCACCTCCCCTTGCCACCTCCCCTCGCCATCCTCGACACATGTCACCCCATCCGGGGTCCTTATATAGAATTATATGCGCTAGTTATAAAAAATAATTTTTTCAAGAAAACATAATGTGTTATGTCACTGTTAAAACACTTATGTCCATTCGCCAATGTTATATGTTGTTGGTTATTTATTGAAATCCGTCGAGTGAAACTTAGATATCCTTGTTGGTTTAAATTTACTATTACTCGATTCATCGCAGGCTATGTGTGATACTTGCATGTATTGTTATATTTTGTTAAGGGCGAGGCCATAACTCGTAGGGATTTCTTTTAATATTCTTTGTCAAACTTAAATTTAGGTTTCACTCGAAATATCATCTTTCTCTAAACTATTGTTAAATTAATACATTTCGGACGCATCATTTTTTGTCAAAATATCACTCTGTGTTATGAAAATCAATCTTTGTTTATGTTAGAAAATTTGATACAATATTCTTTAAGTCTTCCTATGGGGTTTCTCTTGCAAACTTCCTTTGAAGTAATACTTGTGGAAATGTTAAATCCATTCTCTTGTATGCATTTTGTGTTATAATGTCTCTCTATAATTCTATAAGCTTACAGGATATCAAGTTACAAAACTTTAAATTAAAATTTTATTTATTATTTTATTTCCACAGTTAAGATAATATCTGATATATGTCAAGTGATGACGGGTCCCTTTTTATTGCAAGGGAACCCATAAGATGAAAAATTCACCCACTCCCCTCCCAGGTCTTGTATTGATGGATTCACAAGGCAGTGAGGATGCTTCGATATGTCATCGAAATCCAAGTTAAGTATGCTTGGTTCTTTTATTTGTTGTATCTTCAATGATTTTCACACATTATTAAGTCACTGATTCTTTTGTATGTTTGTTACAAGTTTGGATAACAACCAATGAAGTTGGAGAAGTGCACGTCTTATCCACAAAAGGTATTTGGGTTCCATCTTCTTCCACCAGTCCTTGCAAGTATTTGCGGATAGTTTTATCTAGTCCTTTAAATTTTTCGTTTCGACTAGATAGGGAGTTCTTATGTTTAAGGAACTCAAACTGTAACATTTGATCTTTGATATATTGATGGTAATAAATATGCACATCAATTTTTGTCAGATGACCTGTACTCTACTCTTATTTCATAATTGACAAAACATGTATTGGCACTGTTATTCTTTTGTTCAACAAAACAACAAAAATATAGTTGTAGTTTGTTTTCACTTATACATGTATATATTCATATATATAAAATAAAATTTTAATAATATACCAATACAAATATTTTACACAGTGGCAACCCATATCAACTAATATGGCTATACAATTCTTTCAACACATTTTGTTTCTAAGTATAATAATATAAGATATGGCATCAACTCTATAACATCAATAATAAAATATCATTAGAATAACATCAACAATTTTAAATACATAGTTGAGATACATATCTGAAAAGGATGATGATGGGAAACAAATGGAGCAACCACGTTCCACCCAACCATAGAATAGAACAACCACAATTACCTCTCCCAATCACCCCCTATCCTGACCATGATTCCATAAGAGAGAAATCAATTATCCTCCTTAGATATAGTCACCATCAACAAATCAAAAAATGCTTTGCCTCAAACTACAAGTTCTCATAACAACAAACAATTATCAATTCCTCAACATACTAAGCAACGCCGTGCCTCCCACATATGTTGTATATATTATTGTGCCTAGGTATTTCCATTCCTTTCCCTCCTTGGGGAAGTTCACAACTTTACAAATCCATGGTTTTTAGGGGTTGCTAGTGGTCAAATTCAACTTCTTTCACTTGTAAAAATCAGTTCCGAGTTAACTCTAACTAGCTCCTGACTCATGGAGTCATGTGTAGTATCCTTAAATTATACATAGTTAAATTCTATGTTGAAATTTGAAATAAATTTCTCTTTTTGGAAAATTCGAATTTGGAAATTATTTGCCATTTATGCCAAATCAAAATTTGGAATTTTTGATTATGTAATTAATTATTTGATTATTGTTGGGAAAATATTTGACTTTCCAAACTATCCTCTTTTATTGGACACATGTATGAGACAAAAATTTTAATAAATTTAATGTTGGGAGACAAATGGAATGGCTAGGTTAAAAATAGCTAACCATGACTCCATGAGTGGGGAACAAGTTTGAGTTACCTTAAGATTTATTTTTACATGTGGCATAAGTGGAATATTACCACCAACATCCCCTAAAAAGAAAGGATTTGTAAAGAAGTGAATTTCCCCAAGGAGGGAATGAAAGACCTAGGCACAAGAATGTATATATATACAACATATGTGGTAGGTGGGACGTTGCTTAGTATGTTGGGAATGAAGAACTATTTGTTGTTATGAACACTGTTGGTGTGAGGAAACATATTTTTTGATCTGTTGATGGTGACTATAGATAAGGAGGATCATTGAGTTTTCCCTTATGGACTCATGGTCAAGCTAGGGGGTGAGCAGGACAAGTGATCTTGGTTATTCTATTCTATGGCTGGGTGGAATGTGGTTGTTCCATGATGTAGGAACATCATCGACAAAGAGAGAGTGGAGGAAAAATTAGCCCCATCACACATTTTGAATAATTTTTTAAAATTGAAAGATGGTATATCAATGCAAAAGATTGTAATTAAAGAAGATCGTAAATGTCAAGAAATTGAACCATCACATGAGATCGATGGGCGATGTATTTTTCTTTAATGTAATAGGTTGCAGTACATATTTGAAGCATTTTATCTTATCTGTTTGTCTCAGACATTTATTGCAATAATCCTTAGTAGTTATTAACTTTTAATTCAATAGGATAGCACTAAGGTAGTCGAAGGGAAAATATCTAAGATCCCTCTTGTATAAATAAATGTGTTGTTTCCCAAATGAGGTTGTTTCCTTTGTAGACGAGAATTGCTAAGAGATGTTGAAGAGCATTGTATGAACCCATGTACATAACAAATTAATGAATATAACAGAGGAGAATTGTTCCAAATGTTGAGTGTTTTTGTGTCTATGTGAATGAATGAATGGTAGGCTTTCTGTTTAGTTGCAATTATTTGTTATTATTTGTTCTTATGTTATGAATGAATCTACATGGTCGAATGTATGAATCTGTGAGGATTTAGATAAGTTTCAATTGTTTCTCTTCTAGGAGACTGTGCAAGGATTGCATAGTGTTCTCAAGGTGTGCGTTGATAGAGTCTATTTCAACTCAGAATCTTAGAAGAGATAACATGAAACTCTTTTATGAAAGGAGTGCATAAGTGTCCACAAGGTGAGTGCCGACATAGTTTGTTTTGACTTAGAAATCCAAGAAGGATAGCTTGAATTTTGTGTAGGAGGAGAGACACACACATTCATATTGTTCAAGAGGATCAATTGAGTGGAGTAAGGAGCTGGTGCAAGGATTTCACAGTCGCTCACAAAAGGAGTTGTGTAAACAAACTTGTTTGCAAAGTGTGCATGGGGTCAATTTTCTACTAAGTGTCGAAGAAAAATTATGAGGAGTTAGAGGTTTTGAAGAAGAACAAGCTCAAAAGAGATAGAGGCCTGAATTATTCAATAGGGAGGAGACCTTTAATATTACACAAATTAAGTCCCCGAGGTGTAGGACAGTCGGTGATGGAGTGTGTTGTTAAGCCACTCTGTGATGTTAAAATCACCGGTTCGAAACCAGCGGGGACAAAAAATCCAACCATGTTAAGGGTTGGTGTGGCTCAGGCCGGGTGCGATCCCAGGGTGATTTTGATGGCTTAGATGCCCCTGAGTCGCGGTTTCTCAAGCCACAGGTTAATCGCGTAGCCAACAGGTTCCGCACAAATTAACAAACAAAAAAAAAAATATTCCACAAATTAACGAGAAACATTCGTTTAGAGGAAGGGGGGATCGTTCCAGACCATTAGATACGGGGGGGAGTTGTACAGAGGATAGTCGTGGAGTGTTTAGAAACTTCGTGGTTCACAGGATTTAAAGTGTTTGAGGAGTAGGGATTGTCGAATTCCTCAAGATGCAAAGATATCCCATCTTCTAGTTGTAGCAAGCATACATGGCAGCAGATTGAAGAGTTTGGAAGGTAGAGTTTTGGGAGGTTTGCGTGGAGAAAAAGTCTGTTTTCGCAGAGTTGCGAAGAGCGAGGATATATGGACCATTGGATTTAGAAAGGATGTGTGGTAGAGATCCATAAGGTTTGGAGGTAAAGTACTTCAGAGGAAAGACGAATGAGGAGTATCCAAAAACTCTTGAAGGCTGGACTAGTGGAGAAGATCGTGGTCATTGATCTGAAGAGGATGCATGTCATCAGATCACAGGATCTAGAAGTGCACATGTGGCTTCATCCTTGTCACTTCATTGATAACGTACTTCAGAGGAAAAATCCATTGTCATGTTCGTAACTCCCGAATGCCGAAGCCTGAATTAGATCATAGTCGTTGACTATCAAAGGAGTGTGGATCATAGATTTGGTCCTGGGTGAGTTCACCAATTCGAAGATCGGGGAAAAGGGATTAAACTTCTTGAAAAAAATTAGAGAATTCTTGAAGGGATATTACCCACGGTCAAAAACCGTGGTCATATTAGATAAGAGTCTATCTAGAGAGCTAGCACTCACATTTTGGTGTTGCCAAAGGCACTAGAAATTGGCTATGTGGGTAGTTTGAACCTACGGGTACCATCAGAGGGACATGTGTGGATTTTGTTTAAGGTCTATTAAAGGCCCGAAGAGCCGATTCAGTTCAATATTTTGAAGATCCTTGACTGGGAGGTCATAGAGCCCCTAGGAGAGGAGGGGATCCTCCATCATTCCATTTATGTTCCAAAATCAGTTTTCATATATGTATCTCAACTTGTATTCCTTTTTCAATATTATATTTATGGTATTTTACTGGTAGGAATATGTTGACTATGTACATATAAGTGAAATAAGTTTTTAAGGAACTGTATAACCATGTTATATTATGGTTTATCACAGTAGAATGATACTGGAAATTTTGTTTATTTGAACTATGATGGTTATACATATATATTTAACTATATATATGTGTTCATACATAAATAAATAACATAAGTATGTTATGTGCCTATTGGCCATTGAATATATGTATTTTAAATTTCTATTCAAATATTTACATAATCCCCCGGATGTGGTGGTATCGTGGGCCACTTGGCAAAGTACGGGTGAAGGGGGCGGCAAGCGGAGCACAGAGCCATGTGCCCGGCTCGTGCCCCACGTAGCCGTCACCCCCTAGCTTTAACGAGCATTCAACGTCGATGACAGGAGAATTAACTCCATTTCATTCGACCGCCTCCATGCATTGCAATATGCAGTACCCCTTCGGCAGTTTCGTTTGGTGGTGTGGTTTCAACCTGCGCTCTGTGTTTTTCATGGTTTTTCGGGCAGTTCTCTTCATACTCCTTGGCTCTGCAGACCCTCTGCAGAAGCCGAGTCCCGCCATGCCTCGCCATCGCATGCGTCCCCGTCGGGGCTCTCCATGGTACCCACGACGCCCCTGCACATCCTCCTCACCCTCTGGTTCTGCCGCTCCAGGTCGAGACAACTTGGCCCTTGTGGACACCTTCTGGACTCCAGATCGACCTTCTCATCGCATCAAGCACTCCCTCTCTCCTCCGGCATCACGCCACAGTCGACCTCGCCACAATTCACCGGAGCTTTCTACCTCTCTGTCACGTGAACACTCTGCTATTCTCCATGATTTAGTCTTCGAGCTACGTGAGGGGGTGAGCGATCTCCAATTCCGAGTCCAACAGATGGAGGGGCGCCTTTCTATACTCCTCCAGCTCCTAGCTACTCCCTCTCCAGTCGTTCCTGAGTATTCTTGTGAGGCCTCTGAGAGCCCCAGTGATTATGTGAGCAGTCAGCAACACGCCTCCACAGCAGAGAGTCCTCTATCCGAGGGGAAGGAAGGCCAACCAGGCGCCACGATTCCTCTCACACAGACGGCGACTTTGGTAAATATGGAAGGAGAAGGCGACATCGGAGTTTCGGCAGCGGCAACAGAAGCGAAGGGTAGCAGCCTCCAAGTGCCTGACGACAAGAGCCACAGCGCTATGGACATGCAATGGACCGGCGGGACACCTATCATTGAAGAACCCTGGCTTGGCATCTTTCCCGAGTATGTTCCAGACTACACTGTGCTTGTCCCCTACTTTAGTTCTAGTGGCTCTCATGGTAGTTAAGAATCTAGTTTTCTATAACATTGTCAGAAACAGTTTACACTTTTTTGTTACTTGCTATCTATGGTTGGCTGAACTGGTTTCTCCTCACGGAGCAGTTCAGTAATTACAACCGAATAACTCTGTTTATGTATTTTGGATCCTGGTTCTGAGAAGGACTCTTATATTTAATACAAACTCTTACTTAAAAAAAAAAAAAAATATTTACATAATAAAAAAATTGCAAAGAATAGATAGAAAGAATAATAGTTTGAATACATTCTTGATTTTATATCTATTCCCATAGAAACATAGTTATGCAATAAAATTCAAAGTATATTGCAAAAGTAACCATTGTATTCAAAATATCAATGTCCAAAACATTACAATTGGAGTACCATAGACCAAAAAATCCATAACCCTTTGTATTGTAAACAAAACTCTAAAGAAGTCTACACAAAATTTGTATGTAACTGAATTTATTGCACATAAGTTGGTCGAGGAAGGACATGGAACCTGAATACGTTTTTTGGTAAGACACTTCCTTCACGCGAGTGCACCAACTTTCCCAACCTGCAAGAGAACTAAAACGAGGGTTTAGTAACTTCACTAGGATTTAATTTTTTATGAAAAGAAATAAACATGAATCAAGGACACAACTTATCTTGAGTTCCGATGAAAATCATATCTCCTTTTCTCCTTGTGAGGTAATATATCCACGATCAACAAGGAGGAGGAGTGCACCCATAACCAATTGTTGGGTACCCTCGCAATGAAGAAGGGACCCATCATTAATTTTTGTATCCATATATAAACTTTTCACATAATTAATTTAAAAGAAAAGAATAGACGGTAAATAAAAACTTTATTGTTTCAGTGTCCATGTACATATTTTCTAAAAAATATTAAGTATCTAAATACAGAGAATAGATTTATAGAATAAATCACAGAATCGTAATGATTAAGGGAAACATATGTTTCGACATAGAAAAAGCAACAACAATTCACTTTCCTCCTTATGGAATCAGAATGATAATAATAAAGGCTATGGGAGAATTATGGAATTTTTATTCAAGAAGAATAAACTTGGACTTTGGTCAAATTCCTATTCATATGGACCAAAGGAAATGGAAGGAATTCATGGTTGGGAGGGTATAACCCTAGCCTAGTTAAACAATTTACAAACGAAATGGAGATGCCTTTATTTTACACAAATGGAAAATTAACGATGGCAGAGGTAACAACCATAAATTTTCTTTCTTGGATTAACGAATATTATCAAAGAAATAACTATGTTAAGGAAGGAAGTATCCGAAGAAATATTACAAAGGTAAAACTTAACCTTTAAACAATGTTAATAAATCTGTGGGTATTGGGTTGGAGAAATATGATAACTAGTAATTATGATTAAGAAGATTTTGAATTCGAATTCAAACATATTGAAGCTAATACAAGAAGTTTTCACGGACTACAACTAGGTACGAAGTTTTTGAAACGTTTGAAAAAATTCTTTATCAACCCTCACCCATGGCTCGTGATTCATGATGCCTACTGGCATAATAACTTGACATAAGGCTACATGCCTATCTCACCTTGTGTCAATTGAAACTGCTCAAGTAAAGAGTACAAAGTACATATATTTATGAAGAACTTATACTTGAAGGAAGCATGATACATATACAGAGGAATCACTTCATAGAGGATGAACTTTGTGAATATATATATATATATATATAGATAGATAGATAGATAGATAGATAGATAGATATAGATATAGATATAGATATAGATATATTGACACACAAAGGCTTTATTTTATGCATAGAAACTATTCCACAGAAAACACAATATATATTACCAAAAACTTATGCTACCGATAAGCATGATACATATATGGAGGAAGTATTCAACAAATAATGCATTATATATTACCAAAAACTTATGCTATAGAGAAGTAAGATACATATATGGGGAATTATTCCACAGAGAATGGAATATATGTTACAAAACATTGATGCTACAGAGAATAACGATACACAGACGAAGGAATTACTCCACAAACAACACAATATATTATACTAAAATCTTATTCTACCAAGAATCACGATGCATAGATAGAGGAAATACTTCATAGGGAATAAACATTGCAATTATATGTGTATATATATAGATAAATTGACTCACAAAGATGTTATTTTATACACATAAATATTCACAGAGAATGCTAGGTTTTTTAGATGGAGGATATAAGTCCATGGGATGCATATTGTATTTGCAAAGAAACTATTGGACAGGGTGCTTATACCTAGAGTATTTTCTCACATAAAACACGTGATCCTTGGAGAAAAGATAATTTTTTCCAAGAAGGAATTCACATAGAGCAAAACCGTAAATCAAACCCTAAATAATATAAGAACCCCTATAAAAATTGTTGAATAAGGGTAATACAATACTCACCATGCATGTGGAGATCTTACACATAGTTGAAGGCCATAGTAGAGCTGAACATCGTAGCTGATTCGAATCCATAACAAAGCCGAATATCGTAACAAATATGAATGTCAGTGCCAGATGCGAGGGGTAAACAGAGAAATGACCAAGAAAAATGAGACCCAAGATATTAGTTATGAAACAGTAATGGCACCTTGAAAAGCTAAATTATGGGAGGAGCGTCGGGTACGCCACCCCACTCCTTTCCATGTGGGTTGTCTGAAGTGTCGAGGCCGCAATGGGTGGTTCATACAATGGCAGGCCTAGAGAGTACTAGGATGGTCAGTCTGCCATCAATGGATGTGCCCTAGTTTTGATGACAATACCAAACACCAAACGAGGTTCAGATATGACCTGGATTCCACCTTTACTTTTGTTTCAAACTCATTTAAATGTTGAGTGGACTGGTAACCCAATGCTGGATCGATAATCACTTACCCTGGTATAACTTCATACTTAGACTCTACGACATGTCATATGATACTCTCACTTACTACTATAGAACATGCTTGGTACGGGGATGATTGTACCCTAGCACATGGACTATGATATAGAGTGGTTACAAAAGTATATTCATAGCCCTTAATCCAAGTCTCAACTTATATAATATGGATGTTTGTGCATAGAATAGGTTATAATAGTGGGAAGGGAATATTGTTATAATTTTTTAGTAAGGTTAGCATGGGTACAATGAAAACCTCAACATTGTTTTGTAGTCAAACTTTGTACTAGACCTAGATATTTCCAGTATCCTCATAACAATAATCAGAGTTAGAAACTTGAATGTAGTGGGAAGAACAATAGATTTCAAGTAAAACAAGTGAGATGACTATGCGATGTTTTCATGGATAGTAGCAGTAAGTTATCATTGGGTACTAAAACTTGTACAGGAGGTTAATCTAGTAGAGAAAAACTTTAATGTGCATAAAAAATGATGTAATTTTAGAAAGAGTATTTTATATGTCACGATAGTTTTTATAATTTGTAGTTGCTTTACTCTAATAAATTTTTATTTTTTATTTTTATTGAAATTTGAGGTACATACATATGACATCAGAGATGTAGGTTACAATGCTTGGACCTCAGGGAAGCACCATAATTCAATTTCTTTTTGTCGTTTCCTTGAACAAAATCTAACAAACACATTTACTGTTACAAACAAAAAAATACAATTTGTCTATTTTGAAAATGTCAGCACAGAATGAAGAATAAAAAATACCTAAAGGGAATACAAATCAAGAGCTTCCTAAAGACCTTGAGAATAAAAGTGAAGGGAGTTCAACCACCTAGGTTTTGGAAACAATGAAAAAACCTATGATGGAATTACAAGTGTTTAAAGCACATAATGAAATGATAAAGAAAGAATAATAAGACTAACTGTAAATAAATGAATTGATGCTACACATTATAGTAACAAAGAAGAGTCCCAAGGAAAATGAAAAAGAGGAAGAGGTTAGCAAAAAGTCCTCTAAAAATTATTGTCATGAAACAAAAAAAGAGGACAATTCTTTTGAAGACACACACATGACATAAAACAAAGCATCTACATGAAGGAAAAAAAAACGAGTGGATCACATGGAAGGTGAATTCAGAAAAATAAAACCCTCCACCTTTCATGGAGAATCAAAGGCTGGGGAGGGGGATGAAGCATTGTTACTAGATATAAACAAATATTTCCAGATTTATAACTACTCTAGTAATATGAATGTCAGAATGGAAATTTAAAACTTAAAATGAAAAGCTAGTATCTGGTGGAAAGACTTGAAATTATCCAAGGGATTGAAAGAAAAATGAATGGAATGGTCATATTTTAAAAGTATTTCAAGAAGTACTTATCAAAAAGTTATCATGAAATAAAAACTAAGGAATTCTACGAACTAGGACTAGGACAAATGGCCATGGATGATATGATAAATAAATTTCTAGATCTGTTGAGGTTTGCACCATACATCAAAGAAGACAAAGTGAATATACAAAGTTTCCTAAGTTGTCTACCACACTCGTACAAGGAAATAATTGAATTTGACAATCCCAAGTCTTTAAATGAAGTGTTTAAAAAGGCTTGAATGTGCTATGATCATACAAATAGAGATATGAAATTCCCAAAGCATGGAAAGACAAGAAACATGACAGATTGAATCAGTGTAAGAAAGGATTCCAACCAACCCATTTTCATAATATAACGAAAGGTTTCCAAAGGAAATATTACCATTCAAATACACAGAATTCCTAAGGCGGAAATAGACCAGCTAAACTGGGATTCAAGAGGGTTGGGGACAGTCCCAGAGAACCATTGAAGTGTTGGGAATGTGGATAACCTCACTTGAGGAGGAATTTCCCATGCTTAAATCCCACATCAATGACTTCAATCCATAACCTTCAAGAGGCTTTGATGGTCGGATATGTTGGTAGAAGCATGCATAAAGTCATTGCAGCTCTGGATGGAAGATATACAAATCATCAATCCACTATTGTGGAAGTCGAGGGTAAAAATTATTCCCACAATGTCTCTATACTAATTGAACCAGGAGCTAGTCTAAGTTATATTACTCCCTCTTTAGTTGAATTAAACAAGCTAAATAAAGTAAAGAATGATAATTACTTGTTAGTGTAGTTAGCAACGGGCACCAAAAGAAGAGTAACATATTTTATTTGTGATTGTGAACTAAGCATAGATGGTCAAAGTACAAAGTTAAATATGAATGATTTACCTTTGATATCTTACAATTTAATCATTGGAATGGAATGGTTAGAGAAACATAAAGTGATATTAAAATGTTACAAAAATCATTTGCATACAGAGATGAAAACAACACAGTTAGGACAATACAAGGGATCATAAAACCAGTTTTGGTTAGGTAAATATCAACCATGCAGTTTAAGAAATGTATGAACAAAGGTTGCCAATTTTAGGTTGTACAGGTAACTAACCTCCTAGGGGATGAAAGAAAACCAAGTGTAGAAGACTTTTCAGTCCTACGTGGATTCATATATGTGTTTGTAGATGAAATACAAGAACTACCTCCAAGGAGAGGGATAGATCTCTCTATCGTTCTACTACTTAGATCTGCCCCAGTATCTAAGGCACCTTATAGGATGAGCCTACCCAAATTAACAGAACTGAAAATTCAGTTACAAGAACTAATGGATAAGGAATATATTAGATCAAGTGTTTCTCCTTGGGGAGCACCAATTTTATTCGTTAAGAAGAAAGATTGGACTTTGAGACTATGTATTGACTATCGACAAATGAATAAAATGACAATTAATAATAAGTATCACTTACCTAGAATTAATGACCTCTTAGACCAAGTTGGAGGAGAAAAGATATTTTCTAAACTAGATTTAATGTAACATCCCACTCTGGCGCACTTACAAAACTTATTCTTTGAGGACACTTGCTCGTAAGTGATCTGGACTTTTCTGATATTAATACATTTATGCTTGATTATGATGCGTTCTGATAGACAACATGATGTTTTACTACTTGATGTAGACAGGTGCTATTGACTCAGTTTCATTGAGTGTGCAGGGTTTCGGACCTTGAGGATGCAGAGGCATCGGTGGAACCCCCTTGGAATCCGGATTGAGTCACGGAGTGTGCTATTTGATTTGATTCATTTACGGTGATATTGCTTTGTTTTGATCATATGATATTGATTTTATGATATGTTGTTGACGTTCTAACATGATGGTTGATGATGCAGGCTGACGATAGCTTGCTGACCAGACTCACATATGGAGTAAAGGGGCCACACATGATTTCCAGAGAGGTCGAGGGAAAGGTGTATATAGCAGCCCTACCACAGCCTACTAGCACTCCTGCCATAGCTCGAACTGTAGGTTAATGATTACCTAGTTCGAGAGGATCCACGATGCCGTGAGGGTAGACTGCAACAGTCACTCACAATGATTCTAAGGGGTGCGCAATAAGGCGGGGGCCTTATTCCTTAGATCCCTTAGTATCCCACAAGTTCACCTGGCGGAGTGTTGACTCTAGGGGTTATAAATGTCTATCAATCAGTTAAGTCGACAAGTGGCACCCTTGGAGCACGTGGTGCATCCTGAAGGGCACGTTGTGCAAAAGAAACACAAGTTGGCAAGTGGCACCCTTGGAGAACGTGGTGCATATTGAAGGGCACGTCACGCAGCAAAAAGAAACAAGGCGAGTGGCACCCTTGGAGCATGTAGTGCATCCTGAAGGGCACGTCGCATTGAGGGTGATGATGAGACAAACCTAGATGACCCTAAAGACCTTAACGCCTGAAGAAATTCTCAAAACAACTCCCCTAATTAATTGTCGCCCAGTTCAAATCTGAACCTAAATTTAAAACATCTCTAAGATAAAATTTTGATAAGCCCTAAGAAAAGATC
>JASDQU010099941.1:316610-358804 GCA_032191745.1 Picea mariana
AAAAAAAAAAAAAAAACATGAGGGCGTAAACTAAAACCCTCCTAAGTGTTAGTTAAAGTCTTCTTAAATTAAAGGGGGGTAAAGTAATGAGGGAGATAAATTAATTGAAACCCATGGTTTTTAAATGATAAAGAAGAAATAAAACTAATTAAAGTGTGGGAGTATAAAAGTTAGGATTTAAAAATATATTGAAAAGACTATTAAGCGCATTTATCTTTTTGGGTTTAAAAAAAAAAATAAAATAAAATAAAAAGAGAGAAATAAATAATAGAATTAGGGAAACTTGTAATAAAGGAAACTTAATAATGGAAAGTAGGGGACATAGGGTAAAAAGAAAAAAGGAATCAACAATTAAGGAGTTACTAAAATGAACTAAATTCTGGCAACTTCATTTTAGGAATGTTATTAAAAGCATGAGAGGGGATCTAGGAACTCTAGGAGTAATTTTAGGAGCGACTAAAGGGGGGTGAGGGAAATGAGTCTCTTAATTATTAAAAATAAATTAATTTTTGGAGAAACGTGGGGGATGAGTGACACTTGGATGGCAGAGAATTTTTAGAGGATTGTCATTAAAAATTAAATTAATAATGATTTAGGAAAGTAGGTGGGTCTCAAATTTCTATAAAAGAAGGGGAAAAGAAGGAAGAAGAGGATGAACAGTGAGTGTAACGTTACGCTGTTGGATTGTGTCTTGACTATTTGCTTGTGAGGAGTTGGGAATTTCTCAACTGTATTGGAGTGGTAGCTCAGCCTTGGAGGCGAGTTGAGAAGCTAGTCTTATCTCTAGATCTTGTGTGGCCCCTTTCTGGCTCAGGGGGCTAAGGGGGAAGCAGAGTACCCCTAGTGATTGACTGGGAGGTACTGGTGAGCTCGCTACGGTCGGCAAGCAGGAGTAGCAAGGAGCGCGGGACATCAATCAAGGTGCGGACGTCAATCGAGGCGGTCGAAAGGAAAAAGGTACGTGCGTAATTGGTATAGTAGAATGCTCGGATTGGTTTCTTCGCTGTAATATTGTTGTTATATCCTTTTTATTCAACGTCCTGGACTGTATAAAATAATTGCTGTTCTAATTTTGGACTGTGTATATCCTTTATATCCAACGTCTTGGACTGTGTAAATAGTTACTGTCATAAATCTAGGCTGCATAAATACCTTTTTATTTAGTGCTATGGACTGTATACAATCATTTTTGTTGAAATTCTAGACTGTGTAAAACCCTCTTACCATTCTACTTTCTGACGGTGTAAAATAAATTCTGTGGATCACCTGGACTGTGGAAATTTTAAGTTATTGTGCGGTGACATGCAAATATTTATAGTTATTGTTCTGGAATCCTTCTTTAGACCATGGGGTTTTAGGGGCGATTTAAGTAAATTCTGGCATTTTCCTGACTAGCTGTGGGGTGTTTTTTCTGCTGGGCGAGTTCATCCCTGTGGACAATCTTTACCATGGGTTTCCTGTTGTATTTATTGGGTGTTTTAAATGGCATTTCGTTTGTGTGTATTGGGCGTTTACCTCTGCGTGCATGGTCTGCGTTCTCATTCAGAATGAGCATCATTACCTTTCGTTTGTATTTATTGGGTGTTTTCACATATGGTGGGCCATTCGTATACTAGGCATTTTCATTATATACAATGGGCAATTATTGTATTGGGGATTTGAATACAGTGGGCGTTTCTTTTATTTTCAGTGGACAATCTTTACTGTGGGTTTTCTTTGTATTTATTGGGCAAATTTGTACAATGACATTTTCTTGATTTACTGTGGGCATTTTGGGCATTTCGTTTTGTGGGCTTTGCATTTCATAAAGTTACTGTCAATTCGTTTACAAACTTACCATCTTTCATCTTACCAGTTACTGTCAGTCCTTTTAAAAACAAAAATACTGCCATCTCGTTGTGTATGACCGGCAATTTGTCTTGGGCATCCCATCTTTATTACAACATGGGCATGTATTTCGTGGGCTTTTTGTTTGGTATGTGTTGATGTTTACCTTGATTGCGTACAAAATTCATCTCTGAACGAAATGACATTGTGAACAAATTTCTCTGTTGGTACCCTCTGCGATTTTGTTGGCCATCTCTCAACGAATTGATGACACTCAGTCGTATCCTTTAGTTGGCATTCAATACGTTAATTTCCTTAATGCTCGTTGTTTTTATCGCTGGCCTTCATCAGCAAATCTCGCCTAAAATTTGATTGTTCTGCTCCGTGATATCCCTAGCCAGACTGTACCCATGCACTTCTCCTTAACGGAACTCCTCTCCCGAGATTGTCTCTATAAAATATAAATAATATTATTATTGGATTATGTAAGGATCTTGGATTCATTTTTTTACCTTGAATGAAAAAAAATAAAAAATAAAAAAAAACTAATCTTAATTTGATAATGAATCTATACATGTTTTCAACTTGATATATGTGCATCACCTTCCATGGTTTCCTTTTTATGAATATGAAATTCCTTTGAAGGGTATCAGGATTTTGTCACTACAATGAATATAAGAATATAAAAAAAAAAACAAAAAACAAAAAAATCTAATCAGTGGTAATGATGGATGTTAGTGTCTCAATCTTGCTAGAGTATGTTTATTGTCCTTAGTTGACAATCCTTGCTACCTTGTCCTTTTTGTCTATTTTGATAGTTATATTAACCTTCTACTCCATTTTAGGATAAAGGAAATGATAATATCCGTATATTCCTTAACAAGTTTGGAATTATGTTGAGTCTCTTTTATTCAATTGATTAAAAAAAAATGAAAATGAATTGTTGACGTAACCATGAATTGTTGAATAATTTATTCCATCTAATTGGTTGTTCTATTATTCACCAAAAGTGTTATTTGACTAGGAAGTTAACCAAAAGGGAAACAATACTCAATTATTATATTCTCTAGTAGGAAGGCATAATGGGTAGCATCTATTGCACAATGACCATTCAGCGTCGATGAATGACTAGTTAAAATAACCAGAACCATTGCGCCACAATTTTTAATATAATGTGTGATGTATATATGTTAAACCTGTTGCGCGCAACAACAACTGGATGTAAGTAATGGTTGTTTAGTCATAGGACCTCTCGTTCTATGAAGGTTTTCCTTTTGTTGATTTAACTTCTTTTCTAACGCTTTTAAATTGTCCATGTTGATGGTTTAATATCTAGATTCCCTTGCGCCCCTAAATATCAATGTTGTTGGATTGATTCAGAACTTATTTAACCTTGCAAAACGATTAATTATTGATTGATGAATGATAATATGGTTTATACCCATGACCTTGGAATGATGTAGATGCATGCTTAAAATATAATTATTATATTCTTTATCCTTAACTTAATGTTGATCAAATATGTAATTAGTTCACTACTGCATTCCAACTCTTGTGGATTCTCCTTTCTTATCTGTAGTTGATCATCTAGTCTTATCGTGTGTAAAGTTGAGTGCACCATTGAATTAATGGATGTAATTTAATGGATCTGAAATTAAATGCCTTGATTCGTAGGAACTACCTTGTCTTAACATTGATTGGTCATTGTCGGAGTCCTTCGGACATGCGCGTCTGTAGAGTTAGTGGTTTTCCTTAGTTGTTGTTGTACTTGGACGAGATCATTCTATTTCCTGGTCTACTTGTGTCGGGCGGGATATAGACACCTCCATGTAACCTTAGTATAGGTGTCTGTGTGTGTGATTTTTTTTCTGTGTAAAGAATCTAGTGCCGTATCAAGAGTCTCGGGCCCTTTAAAGGCAGGGTTTACACTCTTGCGACACACCTGACAGAGATTACTAGTTTCTGCCTGAGCAATCAGCCAAGAGCCTGTCTAATCTTCTTTCGAAAAGACATAAGACTAAAAGCCCTGCTTTTCTGTGTAGAAATAGTAAAATCTACTATTGGATTCTTCCATCTGTGACTGTACTGTACTTAACACCTGGTGTTGTTTTCTACTTATAGCTGCTATTTGTATGCCTTATGTCTAGGGGCATTTATTGCTTGTTGTCACTAGGATATGTCGGGGTCGTCCTATTTTTTTCGTCTTGCTTGCATCTTGTTCTAGGTCGGGTTACTAGTTTCTGCCTTAGCAGTCTTCCAGGAGCCTGTCTAATCTTCTTTCGATAAGACATAAGACTAAACGCCCTGCTTTCCTGTGCAGAAATAGTAACCCTAACACCATGGATTCTTCCCTCTGTGTTCTTACTGTGCACCCCCAGTATGTCTTAATGTTTGTGTTGTGCGGCTTTTGCCTATGGTGGTATATTGTTGCAATTACTCGTTGTGTGCCTTTCGTCTTCTTATGCTGAACATCGTGGTTGTTTCTTGTTGGTTGTCGAGTGGTGACGTAGAGTCAAGTGTGTTTGTTACTTCTACACACACGCACACACCTTACAAACACACACAAAAAAAAAAAAAAAAAATTTGCACCTGTTCTCAGAGTTGTTGTCGTAACGAGGAGGACGTTACATATGGTATGAGAGCTGGTTCAACCCACGACTTGGGATTTGCTACGGCTTTCGTTGGCATGATTAGATTTGATTATACTATTGCTGATCGAGTTGATTGTGTGCGTGCAGGTAATCATGGTTAGAGGACGCCATGGAGGCAGACGACGAGGTGCTAGGGGAGGAGGCGTGATGCCTTCAGTAGCATCCACGCCTGAGGGGTCTAACTCCCAGGGGGACGAGTAGGTTCTCGGATAGGAGCAGATCGTAGTTTCCGATGTCGTGGGGATGATGAGATCTTTTCAGTGCATGTCCGAGGCACTGATCAGCCGATTGGATAGAGAGGAGGCCAGGACACCGACACCTGCTGAGGTTCCGCCACGTGCACCATCCATTACTGGTAGCATTCACCGTGAACTCGAGAAGGTGAAATTTCCCGAGTTCTTTGGTGCCCCAGATGACGCAGACGCCTAGGCATGGTTGGAGAATATGGCGATGTGCTTCACACTTCGCGATTATACCTCCAACATGAAGGTCCACATGGCGGTCTTTCAACTAAAGGGGAGCGCTCTTCTATGGTGGAAGATGCTCCTTCTGCAGCTAAACATGGCCATTAAAGACATGTCATGGGAACTGTTCGAGGAACAGTTTCAAGAGAGGTATCTTTTAGAGGAATTCATTGAGCATTAGCTCAATGAGTTCAATGCATTACGACAGGGAGGTCATACGGTGCCCGCGTACGAGGCACATTTTATGGAGCTGCTCCGGTATGCTCCGCACCTGAACACTGAGAAGCTCAAGGTCAACAGGTTTGTGTTTGGCCTTAAAAGCAACCTACGTGAAAAGGTTAGGATTCTGATGCCTCAAACCTTGCACGACGCTATCCAAAAGGCCCTCATAGCAGAGGAGGAGCTTATCAACGGGGGTCAGACCAGGACTCCAGCGAGACCTGCAGGGCAGGGTTCATCTGGTATGCCACAGTAGCAGACACTAGCGAGACATACGCTAGGGTATCATGGCTTCCAGAGGGGATCCACTTTTTCTACACCTCGATGATCGTCGCCTCAGCAGCAGACACCTTACTGAGGACCACAGCAGCAGCAGCAATGTCACCCACAGCAGCAGCAGTTTAGGCCTGTTCAACAGAACAGACCTGGTTTCCAGGCCAGTGGGCCGTCATATTCTACTTCGGGTACCAGGACTACTCAGTCGAAGAAGGGGTGTTGGACGTGTGGGGAGCCACACTACTAGCGCGACTATCCTGTGGAGAGGACCAGAGCATCTGAATCAGCCGGACCCACTACAGTGGGAGATATGGGCAAGGCCCATTGGATTCATGCAGCGGTGAATAATCGCCAGGTAGAGCACCAGTCGACTGTGCTTGAGACGACAGGTACTGTCGCTGACCAGACCCTTAGTATTTTGATAGACCCAGGAGCTACTGAGAGTTTCATTTCTGGTGTAGCGTTAAAAAGGATTAAGGTCAAGGCAGTCGAACAAGACAAGTTTAGCTTCATGGAGATGGCTTCAGGAGCCAAACAGAAGTTCGAAGGAAGGGTTATGGGTTGCGCCCTTAACTTGGGAGATTTTGTCACGAGAGTCAACTTGTACGTCACGATCTTAGGGTCTTATGACGTCGTGATTGGTATGGATTGGTTGGAATCGCATGAGGCAATACTCAACTGTAAGATGAAATGGTTGAGCTTGGTTGATGATGAAGGACAGAGATGGGTGATTGTAGGATGGAACCAGGGAGTATCCCTGAGGTTTGTCTCTTCCTTACAGTTACGAAAGAGTATGCGCAAGGGGTGCAATCTTTATGCGATCCTTGCGCTAAATGAAAATGGAGTAGTAGAAGGTCTAGAACACCTTCCGGTGTTTAAGGAGTTTGCGGATGTATTTCCAGAGGAGTTTCCTGGGATACCGCCAAAAAGAGAACTGGAGTTTACCATAGACCTGAAACCGGGACCGAACCGATAGCAAGAACGCCTTATCGGATGTCGACCCTGGAGTTGCAAGAGTTGAAAATGTAATTGAAGGAGCTATTGGACCTGGGATTGATACGTCCTAGTGTGTCACCGTGGGGTGCACCACTTATTTTCATTTGAAAGAAGGGTGGATCGTGGAGGCTTTGCATTGACTACCGTCAACTGAACAAGGCTACGATCAAGAATCAGTATCCCTTACCAAGAATTGACGATCTGTTTGATCAAATGAAGGGTGCGACGGTGTTCTCCAAGATCGATTTGTGATCAGGGTATCACCAGTTACGGATCAAGGAGGATGATGTCCCTAAGACCGCTTTTAAGATGAGATTTGGACATTATGAGTTTACTGTTTTACCTTTTGGACTGAAAAATTCCCCAGGGGTATTCATGAGTTTAATGAACGGGGTGTTCCACGAGTACTTGGACAAGTTTTTCCAAGTATTCATTGATGATATTTTGATCTACTCTCGGATGATGGAGGAGCATGACAAGCACTTTCACTTGGTACTACAATGTTTACGCGAACACAAATTATATGGGAAGCTATCCAAATGATCTTTTTATCAATCGAGGATTCACTACTTAGGGCATGTCATCTCCGACGAAGGTATCGCCATGGATCCAACCAAGGTTGAGGCTATTATGGAATGGCCTGCGTCGACTAATGTCACAGAAGTGCGTAGTTTTATGGGTTTAGCAGGATACTACTGACGGTTTGTCAAGGGATTTTAAAAGATAGCAAATCCAATCATGGAATTGCAAAAGAAAAACAAGAAGTTTGTTTGGACAGAGAAATGCGCGGAAGCGTTTCGGAGGCTTAAAGAGTTGTTGACAACAACACCAATACTAAAGGTCCCTGACATGGAAGCAGACTTATTGGTATGCACTGATGCATCCAAGGAAGGGTTTGGCAGAGTCTTGATGCAAGACGGACAAGTGATTGCTTACATTTCGAGGAAACTAAGAAGGCATGAGGAAAACTATGCGATGCATGATTTGGAGTTATTAGCCATCGTATATGCCTTAAAGGTATGGAGACACTACCTTGTTGGACAAAAATTTGAATTAAAGACTGATCATTGTGAATTACAACACATTTTTACGCAAAGTGACCTGAACGCATGACAACGACGTTGGTCGGAATTGCTTAGCGAGTACAACTTCGAGATTACTTACATAAAGGGAACAGTGAACCGAGTGGTGGATTCTTTGAGTCGGAGGCCACGCATATTTTCAGTGTTACCTCTTTAGATGAATTTACGTGAGAAGATTCTCACTCTACAGCGTGACGATGATTGGTACAAAGAAGTCAAGGATTTTATCAGACAAAACACCATGATGGTACCACGATATGAGGGATTTTATTTTGATAGCGATGGGTTATTGAGGTTTAGAGGATGGATTTACGTACCGCCAAATGACGAGTTGAGGATGTTGATCCTGAGCGAGGCTCATAAGGCAGTTTACATGGCTCACCCAGGAGTCACGAAGATGAGGGCAGACCTTAAACCCTTATTCTTATGGAAGGAAATGAAGGCCGACATAGTCAACTTTGTGGCTAGATGTCTCGAGTGTCAGGAGGTAAAGGCTGAACATAGACACCTGGAAGGATTACTTACACCACATGCCATTCCAAAATCAAAATGGGAAGTTATTTGGATGGATTTTATTGTTGGATTGCCACTGACGGCAATGAGACACGACACAATTTTTGTAGTAGTAGACACTCTGACGAAGAGTGCTCACTTCATTCCTATGCGGATGACGTATCAGGCACCAGACATAGTGAGATTTTTTATCAGTGAGATTATGAGGCTGCATGGCGTGCCTAAAAAGATTATATCTGATCGAGGATCGGTGTTTACAAGACGATTTTGGACGAGTTTCCAAGAGGCCTTGGGAACTCAACTTAAATTTAGTACTGCATATCACCCAGAGACTGACGGACAAATGGAACGAATGAACCAAACCTTGGAAGACATGTTGCACATGTACGTGATGGACCAACAAAAGCGTTGGGAGGAATTCTTGCCTCTAGTAGAGTTCACTTACAAAAGAAGTTACCAGAGCACCATTAAGATGGCGCCTTTTGAGTTCCTTTATGGGCGACCGTGTCGAACTCCCTTGAGTTGGGATCGGCTTGAGGATAGGGTCCTGGTTGGACCAGAAACAATCCAAGAAATGGAAGAGAAAATTCAAACCATAAGACAAAGGATTAAAGAAGCGCAAGATCGACAGAAGAGTTATGTCGATGCGCACCGAGTCGACTGTAGTTACGAGGTTGGCGATCGAGTCTTCTTGCGGGTTAAACCACATAAGAGTTCGATCAATTTTGGAAAGGGAGCTAAACTCTCTCCTAGGTTTGTGGGACCTTTCGAGATTGTGGAGAGAAAGGGGCCCGTGGCCTATCGACTAGCCTTGCCTGATTCTTTGAGGCGTATGCACGATGTTTTTCATGTATCAGTTTTGAGACATTATATTAGTTATCCTACACATGTGATTGACATGAGTTCCTTGCAGGTATCGGATGAGGGAGCGCTCATGGCTGAGCCAATCCACATTTTAGATCATCGCGTTCGACAGTTACAACGTCGAATGGTAGATCAGGTCAAGGTCCAGTGGGACAGTTATAGTCTGCACTCGACAACCTGGGAGGACGCATATGATATGTGCCAACAATTTCCATTTTTGTTTGATAGATAGAATTATGATACTGTGGTACTTATGATATTGTGGTACATTTATTTTGGCACTTATACTGAGAAACTTCGGGACAAATTTTATACCAAGAGGGGATGTATGTAACATCCCGCTCTGGCGCACTTACAAAACTTATTCTTTGAGGACACTTTCTCGCAAGTGACCTGGAATTTTTTGATATTAATACATTTATGCTTGATTATGATGTGTTCTGATAGACGACATGATGTTTTACTACTTGATGTAGACAGGTGCTATTGACTCAGTTTCATTGAGTGTGCAGGGTTTCGGACCTTGAGGATGCAAAGGCATCAGTGGAACCCCCTTGGACTCCGGATTGAGTCAGGGAGTATGCTATTTGGGTTGATTGATTTACGGTGATATTGCTTTGTTTTGATGATATGATATTGATTTTATAATATGTTGTTGACGTTCTGACATGATGGTTGATGATGCAGGTTGACGATAGCTTGCCGACCAGACTCATATATGGAGTAAAGGGGACACACATGATTTCTAGAGAGTTTGAGGGAGAGGTGTGGAAAACATCCCTACCACAGCCTACTAGCACTCCCGCCGTGGCTCGAACTGTAGGTTAACGATTACCTAGTTCGAGAGGATCCACGATGCCGTGAGGGCAGACTACGAAAGTTGCTCATGATGATTCTAAGGGGTGCGCAATAATGCGGGGGACTTATTCCTTAGAGCCCTTAGTCTCCCACAAGCTCACCTAGCAGAGTGTTGACTCCAGGGGTTATAGATGTCTACCAATCAGTCAAGTCGGCGAGTGGCACCCTTGGAGCATGTGGTGCATCCTGAAGGGCACGTCGTGCAAAAGAAACACAAGTTGGCGAGTGGCACCCTTGGAGCACATGGTGCATCCTGAAGGGCATGTCGCGCAACAGAAAGAAACAAGGCGAGTGGCACCCTTGGAGCACGTAGTGCGTCCTTAAGGGCACGTCACATTAAGGGTGATGATGAGACAAACCTAGATGATCCTAAAGACCTTAACGCCTAAAGAAATTCTCAAAACAACTCCCCTAATTAATTGTTTCCCAGTTCAAATCTAAACCTAAATTTAAAACATCTCTAAGATAAAATTTTGATAAGCCCTAAGAAAAGATCCTACAAAAAATAAAATAAACATAAGGGTGTAAACTAAAACCCTCCTAAGTGTTAGTTAAAGTCTTCTTAAATTAAAGGGGGGTAAAGTAATGAGAGAGATAAATTAATTGAAACCCATGGTTTTTAAATGATAAAGAAGAAATAAAACTAATTAAAGTGTGGGAGTATAAAAGTTAGGATTTAAACATATATTGAAAAGACTATTAAGCGCATTTATCTTTTTGGGTTAAAAAAAATAAAAATAAAAAAATAAAAAGAGAGAAATAAATAATAGAATTAAGGAAACTTGCAATAAAGGAAACTTAATAATGGAAAGTAGGGGACATAGGTTAAAAAGCAAAAAGGAATCAACAATTAAGGAGTTACTAAAATGAACTAAATTCTGGCAACTTCATTTTAGGAATGTTATTAAAAGCATGAGAGGGGATCTAGGAACTCTAGGAGTAATTTTAGGAGCGACTAAAGGGGGGTGAGGGAAATGAGTCTCTTAATTATTAAAAAGAAATTAATTTTTGGAGAAACGTGGGGGATGAGTGACACTTGGTCGACAAATAATTTTTAGAGGATTGTCATTAAAAATTAAATTAATAATGATTTAGGAAAGTAGGTGGGTCTCAAATTTCTATAAAAGAAGGGGAAAAGAAGGAAGAAGAGGATGAACGGTGAGCGTAACGTTACGTTGCCGGACTGTGGCTTGACTGTTTGCTTGTGAGGAGTTCGGAATTTCTCAGCTGTATTGGAGTGGTAGCTCAACCTTGGAGGCGAGCTGAGAAGCTAGTCTTATCTCTGGATCTTGTGTGGCCCCTTTGCGGCTCGAGGGTCTAAGGGGGAAGCAGAGTACCCCTAGCGATTGGCTGGGAGGTACAAGTGAGGTCGCTATGGTCGGCAAGCAGGAGCAGCAAGGAGCGTGGGACATCAATCGAGGCGGTCGAAAGGAAAAAGGTACGCACATAATTGGTATAGTAGAATGCTCGGATTGGTTTCTTCACTGTAATATTGTTGTTATATCCTTTTTATTCAACGTCCTGGACTGTATAAAATAATTGCTGTTATAATTTTGGACTGTGTATATCCCTTATATCCAACGTCTTGGACTGTGTAAATAATTACTGTCATAAATCTAGGCTGCATAAATACCTTTTTATTTAGTGCTATGGACTGTATACAATCATCTTTGTTGAAATTCTAGACTGTGTAAAACCCTCTTACCATTCTACTTTCTGACGATGTAAAATAAATTCTGTGGATCACCTGGACTGTGCAAACTTTAAGTTATTGTGCGGTGACATGCAAATTTTTATAGTTATTGTTCTGGAATCCTTCTTTAGACCATGGGGTTTTAGGGGCGATTTAAGTAAATTCTGGCATTTTCCTGACTAGATGTAGGGCGTTTTTTCTGCTGGGCGAGTTCATCCCTGAGGACAATCTTTATCGTGGGTTTCCTGTTGTATTTATTGGGCGTTTTAAATGGCGTTTCGTTTGTGTGTATTGGGCGTTTACCTCTGCGTGCGTGGTCTGCGTTCTCATTCAGAATGAGCATCATTACATTTTGTTTGTATTTATTGGGTGTTTTCACATACGGTGGGTCATTCTTATACTGGGCATTTTCATTATATACAGTGGGCAATTATTGTATTGGGCGTTTGAATACAATGGTCGTTTCTTTTATTTTCAGTGGACAATCTTTACTGTGGGTTTTCTTTGTATTTATTGGGAAAATTTGTACAGTGGTGTTTTCTTGATTTACTGTGGGCGTTTTGGGCATTTCGTTTTGTGGGCTATGCATTTCATAAAGTTACTGTCAATTTGTTTACAAAATTACCGTCTTTCATCTTACCAGTTACTGTCAGTCCTTTTAAAAACAAAACTATTGCCATCTCGTTGTGCATGACCGGCAATTTGTCTTGGGCATCCCGTCTTTATTACAGCGTGCGCATGTATTTCGTGGGTGTTTTTGTTTGGTATGCGTTGATGTTTACCTTGACTGCGTACAAAATTCATCTCTGAACGAGATGTAATTGTGAACAAATTTCTCTGTTGGTACCCTCTGCGATTTTTTTGGCCATCTCTTAACGAATTGATGACACTCAGTCGTATCCTTTAGTTGGCATTCAGTACGCTAATTTCCTTAATGCTCGTTGTTTTTATCGCTGACTTCATCAGCAAATCTCGCCTAAAATTTGATTGTTCTGCTCCGTGATATCCATAGCCAGACTATACCCATGCACTTCTCCTTAACGGAACTCCTCTCCCGAGATTGTCTCTATAAAATATAAATACTATTATTATTGTATTATGTAAGGATCTTGGATTCATTTTTTTACCTTGAATGAAAAAAAAATAAAAATAAAAATAAACTAATCTTAATTTGATAATGAATCTATACATGTTTTCAACTTGATATATGTGCATCACCTTCCATGGTTTCCTTTTTATGAATATGAAATTCCTTTGAAGGTTATTAGGATTTTGTCACTATAATGAATTTAAGAATATAAAAAAAAAAACAAAAAACAAAAAAATATAATCAGTGGTAATGATGGATGTTAGTGTCTCAATCTTGCTAGAGTATGTTTATTGTCATTAGTTGACAATCCTTGCTACCTTGTCCTTTTTGTCTATTTTGATAGTTATATTTACCTTCTACTCCATTTTAGGATAAAGGAAATGATGATATCCCTATATTCCTTAACAAGTTTGCAATTATGTTGAGTCTCTTTTATTCAATTGATTAAAAAAAAATGAAAATGAAATTGTTGACGTAACCATGAATTGTTGAATAATTTATTCCATCTAATTGGTTGTTCTATTATTCACCAAAAGTGTTATTTGACTAGGAAGTTAACCAAAAGGGAAACAATACTCAATTATTACATTCTCTAGTAGGAAGGCATAATGGGTAGCATCTATTGCGCAATGACCATTCAGCGTCGATGACTGACTAGTTAAAATAACCAGAACCATTGCGCCACAATTTTTAATATAATGTGTGATGTATATATGTTAAACCTGTTGCACGCAACAACAAATGGATGTAAGTAATGGTTGTTTAGTCATAGGACCACTTGTTTTATGAAGGTTTTCCTTTTGTTGATTTAAATTCTTCTCTAACGCTTTTAAATTGTCCATGTTGATGGTTTAATATCTAGATTCCCTTGCTCCCCTAAATATCAATGTTGCTGGATTGATTCAAAACTTATTTAACCTTGCGAAACGATTAATTATTGATTGATGAATGATAATATGGTTTATACCCATGACCTTGGAATGATGTAGATGCATGCTTAAAATATAATTATTATATTCTTTATCCTTAACTTAATGTTGATCAAATATGTAATTAGTTCACTACTGCATTCCAACTCTTGTGGATTCTCCTTTCTTATCTGTAGTTGATCATCTAGTCTTATCGTGTGTAAAGTTGAGTGCACCATTGAATTAATGGATGTGATTTAATGGATATGAAATTAAATGCCTTGAGTCGTAGGAACTACCTTGTCTTAACATTGATTGGTCATTATCGGAGTCCTTTGGACATGCGCGTCCATAGAGTTAGTGGTTTTCCTTAGTTGTTGTTGTACTTGGACGAGATCATTTTATTGCCTGGTCTGCTTGTGTCGGGCGAGATATAGACACCTCCATGTAACCTTAGTATAGGTGTCTGTGTGTGTGATTTTTTTTCTGTGTAAAGAATCCAGTGTCGTATCAAGAGTCTCGGGTCCTTTAAAGGCAGGGTTTCCACTCTTGAGACACACCTGACAGAGATTACTAGTTTCTGCCTGAGCAGTCGGCCAGGAGCCTGTCTAATCTTCTTTCGAGAAGACATAAGACTAAAAGCCCTACTTTTCTGTGCAAAAATAGTAAACTCTACTGTTGGATTCTTCCATCTGTGACTGTACTGTACTTAACACATGGTGTCATTTTCTGCTTACAGCTGGTAGTTGTACGCCTTATGTCTAGGGGCGTTTATTGCTTGTTGTCACTAGGATATGTCGGGGTCATCCTATTTTGTGCATCTTGATTGTGTCTTGTTCTAGGTCAGGTTACTATTTTCTGCCTGAGCAGTCGGCCAGGAGCCTGTCTAATCTTCTTTCGAGAAGACATAAGACTAAATGCCCTGCTTTCCTGTACATAAATAGTAACCCTAACACCATGGATTCTTCCCTCTGTGTTCTTACTGTGCACCCCCAGTATGTCTTAATGTTTGTGTTGTGCGCCTTATGCCTATGGTCGTATATTGTTGCAGTTACTCGTTTTGTACCTTCCGTCTTCTTGTGTTGAACATCGTGGTTGTGTCTTGTTGGTTGTCAAGTGGCGACGTAGATTCAAGTGTGTTTGTTACTTCTACACGCGTGCACACACCTTACACAAAAAAAAAAAAAAAAAATTGCACCTGTTCTCAGAGTTGTTGTCTTAATGAGGAGGACGTTACATTTAAGGCCTGGTTATCACCAAATCAGAGTAAAGGATGAAGATGTAAATAAAACAACTTTTAGAACATGCTATGGACATTATGAGTTTTTCATAATCCTATTCAGGATTACTAACGCACCAACAACCTTTATTGGATTGATGAATAGTATATTAAACCATATGTGGATAAATTTGTGTTGGTGTTTATCGATGATATTCTAATTTACTAAAAAACAAAAGAAGATCATGAAGATTATATGAACATAGTATTGTAGACTTTAAGGGAACATAAGTTGTATGCTAAGTTTAATAAGTGTGACTTCTACACAAGAAAGATGAAGTACTTAGGACACATAATATCTGAAGATGGTATTATTGTTGATCTAGAAACGATAAAATCCATTATGGAATGGCCTATCCCTAAGGATGTAGAAGACATAAAATCATTTATGGGAATTACCGGTTATTATCAGAGATTTATCGAAGGATTTTCCAAGATCAGATATCTAATTACCTCACTACAGAAAAAGGGAATAAAATTCATGTGGTCACAAAAGTGTGAGGACAACTTTGAAAATTAAAAAGACTCTTAACTACAACACCTATCCTAAAGGTAGTAAATTCCGAAAAATATTTTATAGTTTGTGTGGATGGAAGAAAAGAGGGATTAGGAAGAGTATTGACACAAGACAGACACGTCATCTTATATGAATCTTGTAAAATGAAGGAACATGAATGGAATTATGTGACACATGATTTGGAATTAGCATCTATAATTCATGCTTTAAAAATGTGGTGACATTATTTAATGGAAATAAAGTTTATGCTATTAACCAAAAATAGTGGTGTAAAGTATTTATTCATTCAACTAGATCTCAGCTCAAGGCAAGAAAGATGGTAATTGGCCTTTTTAAGCAAATTTGACTTCAAGGTACGACACATCAAATGTAAGGAAAAAAAAGTCGCAGATGCACTAAGTCGAAGGACTAATGGACTCTATGAAATAAACATTAGTATAGAAGAAAACGATATCGAACAAGGAATAAAATCTACAAGCAATGAGTATTTCTAGAGAGAATAATAACCAAGAAATAATTACACAGAAGCACTTGCAATGAGTATTTACAGAGAAGTAATTACACTAAGTATTTCTTACAGAGAGAAGTAATTACAGTAAGTATTTTTTTGCAGTGTCTAATTGCCGAGAGTATTTATAGAGACATAAAATACTAAATCATGTGTGCATGATTTATTCCTGAAAAAAATGTAATTTTTTTTGTTAAAGCATGACTATGAAAAAATGCGCTAACCCTTGCAAAACCCTATCATTGTGCATACAACAAGAGGATATTTTGAATGAATGTGGGTTATAGTATTCATTCAAATAAATAACAAGAAGATCCATTAAAGTAGCATACATGGTATTCGATATGGATTACCATTTATGAAAAAGAAAAACATTATGTGAAGGATTTTAAATAATACAATATACATGGTTCAGAGACAGAGCTAGAAATTAAGAGAAGAAAACTATCAACTCTTCCTTCTGGATCAGACAGGTACCCTAACAGATGGAAACAATATATATCTTAAATAATTACAGATATATACGCGTGCAAAGGGAATTAGACCATCGACGTTTCTTATAGAACTGACAAAATCTTACCATAGGGAAGCTACAAGGAACGTTTGTGTTTTTACATAGGAATTGGGATACAAACAATGCTGAGGGTCATGGTTTAGAACAAGAGAAATGATAATAGAAATCAGATAGATATTTTGACAAGTAGTCTGGGAGACTATATATCAAAGGTTTTTGGACTGATTTTCACCATAGTTAAAAAGGAAAACCATTTATGATGAGATTCAAGACCGAAAATATTTACTTAAATAACCTCACAGAATCATATTTCATTCTATCTAGACCTAAGTCGGGTGTGGTAAGAACTTAAAATGGGTAACTCTACAATCAAACACTATTGTTACTTCCAGTATAATTTTTATCCATGGGCTCTTAAACTTCGAAAGGAACTAGGAAAGCTATGAAAGTACTATTTAAATGATAACAGTGAAATAAAGAACAGTACCAAAAAATTATTTCAAAACTAATTGTATTTAACACACATAGATCTTACCTCGTCATATGAAAACACATAGATTTTTCCTACATGCACATTGTTGCACCTAACTACACCATGGCCCAACCATAAAAATAATTTAGGTCTTGAATAATATCACTGTGGAGGGAATCCGAGTTAAATGAGGCAAGGGTCGAAATGTAGTGAGTGTAATGGTGCCTCGAGCCCATCGCTCATAGTGGGAAAAATGGGAGAGTACAATGCAAGTTACCATGTAAAATTCGAGAAGTGGAGGGTCGACAGTGGCCAGGGGTCTGAGGCATCAAAGCTCGCATGTACAGGGTAAGTAAGTAAGGTATGACACATATTCCTACACCTTAAATTCACAACCATAATTGTCGGCTCCTAGCATAGATTTTAATGTTCCTCCACCCTACGCATTAAAGAGCCACCTTACCTTGACAGACATGGAGTTGGTAATGTAGTTGAATAGTGGGATTATCATATTCCTATTTTTTGTAACATAGTTTTATTAATCATCAATTTACCATATGCATGATATAATCCTAGCGTGATTATAGCATGGAGTCTTTTAGGACCCTTTAAGTATGTGTCTTTGTCTCATGTATAAATACAAATTAGTGGGGAGAACCCTTATGTATAGACAAGAATAACATAAAGTATATGAGAATATATCATCATCGTAAGGATTTATCCCTCCTGTGACATCCCCAAAAATAAAGTATTTTGAAATTAAAAATTTGTTAGAAAAACTATTTCGTTTTTAGTAAATTCAGATTTGGAATTTTTTTTTCCATTTATGGCAATTTCAAATTTCGAATTTGATAAATTGTAATTAAATTATTATGACCGTTAGGTAGAGACCTGATCTAACCTGACTGACTCTTTGACTATGACACTTGTATGTGAACAAAATATTATTTTATTTACTGCAGGGGGACAAATGAAACAACCATGTTAAATTTAGTTGACCATGACTCCATGAGTGGGGAACATGTTGGAACTACCTCTGGGCTGATTCTTACAAGTGGAAAATCAAGTATTTGGCCATTGGAAGCCCCTAAAAATCAGGGATTTAGAAAGCTACGAAAATTTCCAAGGGAGGGAAAAAAGACCTCGGCAAAAATAATTTTTTTTATTGATAAATAGCATATGTGAGGAAGCAGTATGCTGCTAAGTATCTTGGGAAAAAGAAATACTGGACCCTTGCTATTATGAACACTGAACATTGAGTGTGAGGCAAGGAGAGGATTACAGATAGAAGAAACATTGATGAAGAGGAGATTTCAAGTTGTCCCTCATGGATTTATGGTCAGGCTGCCCTGTTCTATGGTTGGGAGGAACATGGTTGTTCCCTTTGTCTCCGCGCAAATCAATTCGGATATGCTATTCTACCTTTCTCTGGTAAAATGTTATGATCTGTAATGTTATAATTTGTAATTTGTAATTACCTAGGGATGAATTTGTTCTGTTGGGACTGGGTACTATGTAAATGCTAAGGTCATTGGATGTATTAACTAGAAAGACTAGTTCAGGAGAGGTTACTACTCTCATAATAGGATAAACTACAGGTTGTGTCTCACTTTAATTAATTATGTTGAGTAAATTAATTGTTTTCATGATGTGATTGAAGTCAATGATACCGATACCTATAAAGAATTATGTTTCCTATAGGAAATTATAGTATACAAACGAGTCTCAACTAATGAACATGCAAGTTCATATTCAAATTAAATACACCATGTATGACTGAAATTATTCGTGATATGCATATAGAACATTTACAGGTATATTACGAACAGATATACATTTTTATAATTAGAGTTCTGTACAAGCGATATAGTAAAGCTGAAGTGAACTAGCTACAACAGAGTCATGGAACAATATATATATATATATACGTATGAAAATAATTCTGCAAATTGCAAGAACCCATTACAAAAAAACTGTAGTATATATATATATATATATATATATATATATATATTTCAGTAAAGTATTAATGGTAAATCAAAAAGTGATTAGGTCTAGTTGAGCTATACTTTAACCTCTGAAATTAATTTGTTGAACCAATCTAAAACTGTCAAACACTTATGGAGATCTGTAATTAAACATAAGAGGTATGAGGATCGATGGACCCAAAGACCATTCTGGAACCCATAACTTGATTTTCATATAACTGGTAATTCTGTAAACCATAACAATAAAGGAGTATAACCCGTCCTAGGAATTATATCATCCTGATAGCAACAAAAACTCATACAGGAAAGTGTTAGTGGACTGGACTGTCAAACATTTATGTCGATTCAAAAGTAAAAAGTAGGGAAGAAATATTCTTCCAAATCCTTGACGAGGGAGCTACAGAATCATAATGTGCATCGAAACCCATGAAAAACAAGACAACCATTATGAAAGCTATTATGGTGTTAATTAATTATAAAACAGAATGTCTGCTTAATAGAGTCAATATACCAAGTATAAACCTAGAATTTTACAAGTTCCTTTTTACACAATGCTGGACTGGATTTTAGACTATGCAAACAACTGAAACTGAATACATTCTAGACGATAGTAGTGGCAAATAAATTACAAGATGGGATGAGACTAAATAACGAAATGAGTGGAATAAAAGTACCCAACTTAGTACACTATTTCATTTGTAAAAAAAAAAGGTCCTGTAAAATAATCTTTATACACAGTAGATGGGCCAGAAAGCCAAGAGTACAACTGGAGGACCCCCCCTGGGCCCTCATCCCATCCATTGGAGGTAATAGAACGAAAATATATCTAACATCTATAAATCTAGGAAGAGATCGTGCCCTTTTATTGTTGAAACCCTGGAAAGGCCTACAAGGGGAACTCGAATACCTTTCACGCCGAAGGTAAGAACCGAACATCCAAGATCCTTGAACAGACGAAAGACCTGAAAGAAGTATCATTTAAATTACCAAGAATCATAGATAAACAAAACAAAATACTAATAGAATGATGGCAGTTAAGAAGTATTCCATGATCATACTTAACTTTGGTTTCGACAGGCTTGCATGTCGTTCATTTTTTTCCTTATCGCTTTTTCGGCTGGACAGGCTCCTGGGCCGAGGGTGGATGGTGTATTAACTCTATGATGGGTAACCTTGCATCAAACAAGGCCCATCATTAGTGAATTATACAAACACTCAAAACAAAAAAATTAACAAGGAGAAAGTCCTTGCACAAAAATTAACGATTCTAATAAAAGGGAGTAATCGACAATAGTTAGTTTTCTTGTAAAGATTCAAGTCAGACTATGCACTATCATGGTGTAAACTACTCATACCAAACTAGAAACTACACATAACCATCCAGAACTGAATCACTTATAGTAGTTATAAGTCATTTAAACATTACAAAGATATCCCATCTTTTTAACTTAATCGAATAGAACACGATGAGGGTAATGATTACTATAAGCAAACATTGGAAGTATTGCAAAATATCATCATTGGACTATTCAAAGTTTTGTAGATGTCTTAAGACTATTCAAAATCAATCAAAAATTTGACATGAGGAAATAAAATGGAAGGTTACAAAACCCTTTATTCTAAAGCTCTTAGACAAAAATGAACGATTATACTCTCCCTGAAACTAGAGAATAAAATAGTGATGAACTCAAATAAAATCACTTCCCCGAGATTGAGTATAACTTTGGAAGTAATACAGAAAAGTTACACCAAAGAATCTGGAAAATGCATTATCTCCCTCATCAACCAGAGTATCATGCGTAATGAGAAACTTACCAGAGATGAGTACCATGTCGTCTGTTACAACCCTGGAGCAACTACTATGGAAATACACTGCGCCTTAAAGATTTGTTACACAGAGCCTCTTTGTAGAAATCAACAATGACAATGTAACAACCTCCTCGTTACGACAACAACTCTTTAACAGGTGCAATTTTTTTTTTTTGTTTAAGGTGTGTGTGCGCATGTAAAAAGGAACAGACACAATTGACTCTCCGTCGCCACCCGACAACCAAAAATACGCAACCACGATGATCACCACAAGAAGACTTAAGGTGCACAACAAGTAACTGCAAGCAATAAACGACCATAGACATAAGGCACACAACGAGTAACTACAAGCATTAAACGAAATACTGGGTTATGTACCGTACGAACACAGATGGAAGAATCCATAGTAGTAGATTTTACTATTTCTTCACAGGAAAGCAGGGCGTTTAATCTTAGTTCTCTGCTCCGGAGAGAGAGAAGGTCAGATAGGCTCCTGGCTGATTGCTCAGGTAGAAACTAGTAATCTCCGTCAGGTGTGTCGCAAGAGTGGAAACCCTACCTTTAAAGGGCTCGAGACTCTTGATAAGGCATTGGATTCTTTACACTGAAAATAATCACACACACAAACTTATATACAAAGGCTACATGGAGGTGTCTACATCCCGCCCGACACTAGCAGACTAAGCACACATAAGTTTATGACCCTGTACAACATTAGTTTGAACGAGGACTACAATCTACCCTAGTCTCAAGGTCATTCCATCGTGCAACTTTAGATCAAAATTTGTCATCTAGGTACCTCCTAAAATTAATCATTCCAGGACCTTATTGTGCATGTCCGTTCTCAATCGGGATAACATTGAACCAAATAATTGATCCATATTTAATCAAGAATAATGACTAGTTAAAAGTTTTCATTTACAACAACCTTACCATTTGATTTAAGGTTAGCACAATAGTCTAAAATCAATTAACTCATGCTTTAACTATAAGTAAAATGAAGAGTTATGATTTATCACTTAAGCAACAAATGGCATTAATCTATAATTATACTATCATAAATAAAGCAACATCCTAAATCATGAAACTCAATTCAATTATAATCCAGAAGAATGAATGGTGACAATTTATCAATTAAGGCGGAATTTAACCTTTAATTCATAATTAAAGCATTGTTCAAATTTCAATTATCTCCTTCTTGGATTAACAAGGAATAGTTATGATTCATCATTTAAAGCAACATTAACATCAATCTAAGATTAGAATGCCATAATAACGCAACATACTAAAATCATTAACTCATTCAAGTTTTAATCAAGAATAATTAACTAATTAAGAATTACCATTTAAGCAATGCTCCACCATTTTCGTAATATTCTAAAATCATCTAAAGCCAGCATTGGAAATTGCATGGATGTTACGCCAAAATGGAGCAAGCCTAAAAACCTAAAAGTAGTGAATAAATAAAAGAAATCAGGGCAGCCTTTGATGAATTTGGGCTGGTTAGATCAGTTTGATGGAGAGCCTACAGTCCCATTTTTTTATTTCTTTGCAATTAATGCACATGGTTAATTACAGTCTAAAAGCATTAACATTAATTTCACATGGTTAATTACTGAAAATTAGCCTTAACATTAATTTCAATGCATTAACATTCCTAAGCAATAAAAGCTTGGAGAATAAGCATTCCATAAACAATAGTATTACAGTAATCTCATTACTTTAACAATTCCTAAGAAATAAGAGCTTTGAGAATAAGCGTTCTATAATCATTAACATATCATAAGCAAATAAAACTTAGAGGGTTGGCAGCCAGTCCAATTTTCCCATTAAGAATGGGAATCGACAACCAAAAAAATATAAACCTGATGACTGTGAATAAACAAATATAAAATCAAAAGACTCCTTGCTATCTTTCATTACCACCCACCATAAATTAAAATCAAAATTAGTATATGAAAATCGCTGACACCTAAATAAGCAAGACAACGTTGGGAAGGGGCATCTAAAAACCAGCACTCGGCAATGTAAAAATGCCCACAGGGATGTAAATACGCCCACAACAATTGTTTAACGCCCTAGACAATGTAAAAACGCCTTCAGTGAAGTAAATACGCCCACAGTGAAGTAATATGCCCACAAAAAAATACAAAAAATCCCACGGCCATGTAAAATCGCCCACAGTGAAGTAATTATGCCCACAGTGAAGTAATACGCCCACAGCAAAATACAAAAACGCCCACGCAATGTAAAATTGCCCACAGTGAAGTAATTACGCCCAAGGCAATGAAAAAAAACGCCCACTGTGATAATTAACGCCCACAGTAAGGTAAATATGCCCACAGCAAAAAGAAAAATGCCCTTGATATTAAAGTCTGGGTTAAGAATTCAGAGCACCAGGGAAAAAAATACGAGGTCATAAAAATGCACAACGCAGGCCGGTCACAAAATCTGGTTTAAATTCAGAAAGCCACTGAAGGTAATTACGTTGGGTCTTTTTAAATACAATTCCAGACAGATTAAAAAAAATCCGGGTTAAATTCAGACTGCCAGTGAGATAAAACACAACTTGGCATTTAAAATTTCATATCGCAGACAGAGTTTATTATTTGGGTTAAATTTCAGAGTGCCTGTAAACAAAATAGGATTTGCTAATTAAAATTTTATATCGCATATAGATTTCATTATTTGGGTTAAATTTCAGAGCGCCTATAAACAAAATACGATTTGCCAATTAAAATTCATATCGCATACAGATTTAATTATTTGGGTTAAATTTCAGAATGCCAGCGAATAAAGACACGATTTTTCTATTAAATGCTTATCGCCGACAGACCCAACATGTAAATCACCATTACTAGCAGAAGGAGTTCAACGCTTAGAGCAGTAGCTAATATGGTTCGTTAATGGTTGATTTCATAAGGGAAATTGCTGCGATAACACATTAAAAATTTGAATGCAAAGACACCACATACAGGAATGTACAGCCACAAGGGGTAACGCAGAATCATAAAAGTCCCAACCAAGGAACAGTAGAACCCAAATAGAATGCTGACCATAATGAAATTAGGAAATGCATTGAATGGAAGAAGCTTAAGACATAATTCATCCATTAAAATCATCATACAGTTCCCAGCATAATTTCTAATGCATTATACTCAATAAAATAAACAAGAGTACCTTTGCCTTGTCGCCCGCCTCGAATGCAGTCCGCGTGCTCCTTGTTTCTCCCGCTTTTTGACCGTCGAGACTACACCGGTACCTCCCAGCCAATCGCTAGGGGTACACACAATCCACATTATCCGTCTAGCTTCCTAGCTCGCCTCGCAAGGCCGAGCTACCACTCCTATCTGAGATGGGAAAACCCAACTCCCCACAAGAAATCAGTCAAGTCACAATCTGGCAGCGTAACGTTACGCTAACAGCCGATCCATTTCTTCCTCATCTCCCTTTTCTTTTATAAAGTTTTGAGACCCACCAACTTTCCTAATTCACATTTTAAATTAAGTTTCAATAAAATATTCTAAATGATCTCGTTCGCACAAGTGTCGTCCATCCCCCTCTTTCCTCAAGTAATTATTTTCTTCAATTTATTAATTTACTCATTTCCCTCACCCACCTAGAGTCTCTCCTAAATTTACTCCTAGGTGTTCCTAGATCCCCTTACATGTTTTGAATACTTTCCTAAAGAAAAAGATGTTACTAAATTAGCTCAAATTAGCAGGTTCTTAATTACAGATTCCTTACTATGTTGACTTTGCTTTTTACCCTATGTCCCCTTCTTTCCTTTATTATGTTTCCTTTATTACTTAGTTTCCCTATTTTTATTATTCCCTTTTTTTTTTTAAAACCAAAAAGGTAAATGCGCTAATTAATCTTTTCATTTTATTCTTAAATTCATAACTTTTTATACTCCCACACGTTAAATAATTTTAGTTCTTCTTTACAAATTAAAACCACAGATTTTAATTAAATTATCCCTCTCTTCACTTTACCCCCCTAAATTTAAGAAGACTAAAACCATTACTTAAGTGGGTTTTAGTTTACATCTTTATTTTTATTTTTATAGGGTCGTTTTCTTAAGGTTAATCGAAATTTTATCTTAGAGGAGTGTTTTTTTAGACTTAGGTTTAGATTTTTGAACTGGGTGACAATTGTTTAGGGGAGTTGTTTTAAGAATTTCTTAAGGCGTTAATGTCTTAGGGCCATCTAATTTTGTTTCTTCCTCAACATCAATGCGACGTGCCCTTCAGAACACACCACGTGATCTAAGGGTGCCACTCGCCTTGGTGGTTTCTTTTGCGCGACGTGCCCTTCAGGATGCACCACATTCTCCAAGGGTGCCACTCACCAACTTGTGTTTCTTTCGTGCGACGTGCCCTTCGGGATGCACCACATGCTCCAAGGGTGCCACTCGCCAGCTTGACTGATTGGTAGACATCTATAACCCATGGAGTCAACACTCCGCCAGGTGAACTTGTGGGAGACTAAGGGCTCTAAGGAATAAGGCCCCCACCTTATTGCGCACCCCTTAGAATCATCTTGAGCAACTGTCGCTGTCTTCCCTCATGGCATCATGGATCCTTTCGAACTAGGTAATCATTAACCTACAGTTCGAGCTACAGCGGGAGTGCTAGTAGGCGGTGGCAAGGATGTTGTCCACCCCTCTCCCTCAACCTCTTTGGAAATCATGTGTGTGGCCCCTTTACTCCATATGTGAGTCTAGTCGGCAAGATATCGTCAGCCTGCATCATCAACAATCATGTCATAACATATCAACATCATATCATCAAATCAATGAAATATCACAGTAAATAAATCAACCCAAATAGCACACTCCCTGACTCAATCCGGAGTCCAAGGGGTTCCACCGATGCCTATGCATCCTCAAGGTCCAAAGCCTTGCACGATCAATAAAAATGAGTCAATAGAACCTGTCTACGTCAAAAAAGTAAAACATCATATCATCTATCATAACACATCATAATCAAGGATAATTGTTTTAACATCACAAAAGTCCAGATCACATGCGAACAAGTGTCCTCAAAGAATACGTTTTCTCAGTGTGCCAGAGCGGGATGTTACCGACAACTATGAACCCACTTCAACCCTAAATGGTGCCCTGCCATCTCGGAGTAAATGTGGAGATCTTGGAGGGCGTTTGGCCATGTGACAATGTCAAAACCGGTATGACACTTTGGGTATAGAGCTCGGTAAATTCAATGGAACTTGCAGGTCTACCATTAATAAAACTTGATGAGACTTAACTACCTTGACAGTGGACCATTTCTTCCACTTAAGGAGTTCCATGATGAGACACCTTTGTGACTCGACTGAAGTTAAAACCACTTTCTTTCCCTCATTGTTATCGTGAGTTAGCAGTCTGATCCTAGTGGTGGAATTTCGAATGGCATTTGGATGTAGGAATGGTTTTACGATTAACCCTAGTAATAAGCACCATTAATTAACCAAGACATAGTGGATATTCTAATTACCTGATTTTAAAAATCTGACCCTATGAATCGGATGGTTGGGAACTAAGTAAAGTCGCTTAGGGTTAAAATTAATCAGGTATACATGCGCGCAAATATGGAAGTCTTATGTTTAAAAAGGGTGAATCGTAGTAAGTTATAAGTCCCATCTTATATACATGGTCCATTACACAAAAAGGTAAATGGAATTGGAGGCGAAAGGGACCTCTTGTGGTAAGTAGCTTTTAGAGGTTTTCCTTTTGAGGTTTTCATGAACAGAGTTTTATAACTGATCTTATAATCAAGTTTTATATATATTCCCTTTTGTCAAATAGTTATATAAACTTTAAAAAAAAAACATTGTGTGATTATGAGGTACATTACATATGGTATCAGAGAAAAAGGTTACAATACTAGACATGAAAAGGGCCACTTTAGTGATTAGTATATAGTTCGAAATGACGCAAAATTAATAAACCTTTTTATATTACAAACATAAAATCCCTTCTATTTTGTGTGAATTATGGTAGACCAGAATTACGCAGAAATCAGAATGAAAGGACCTCCTAGAGACCCAAGTTAGAATAGTGACGAAATTTCACCTATGAAAGTACTAGAAACAATGAGGAACCTTATTGTTGAACTGTAGGTCTTCAAAGCAGACAATGAGAAACTAAAGAAAGCCTAGCAAGAACAGCAAGAAATAAATGAAGTCCTATTGTGCAGCATAGTAACCAATAAAATCCCAAAGGACGATAATCATGAAGAAGAGGTCAATAAGAGGGCATCCAAGAACTCTGGTCCTGAAGCATAAAAATAACACAATTCATCTGAGGGTACCCCTTCAACGGAAGATAAAGAAAAACCAGATAGAAAAAGGAAACATGTAGATCATCTTGAAGGGGAATTCAAGAAGATTAAACCTGCTACATTTGACGGGGAATCAAGAACGGGTGGAGAAGTTGAAGCATGGTTATTAGATATAAAAAAATATTTCCAAATATACAACTATTCCAACAATATGAAAGTCATAATGCCCATTTACAACTTGAAAGAAAAGGCCAACATCTGGTAGCAAGATCTGGAATTGGAAAAGGGCTTAAAAGAAAAACAAATGGAATGGTCTAACTTCAAGAAATATTTCAAGAAACAATACCCGTCTAAAAGCTACTACGAAAGGAAAACATAATAATTTTATGAGTTAAGACTTGGACAGATGACAATAGAGGATCTTATAAATAAATTCTTGGAATTACTAAGGTTCATACCTTACATCCAAGAGAATAAGGTGAAAATCCAGCGATTCTTATGTTGTTTACCACAATCCTCTTTGGACAGAATTGAGTTTGACAACCACAAATCCTTGAGTGAAGTATTGAGGAAAGAATGAATGTGCTACGACCAGTATAAACAACGGGAAGAGTTTCCCAAATCCTGGAAAGATAAGAAACAATATCGAATGAACTAGTGGAAGAAGGGATATGAGCCATCTCCTTATCGGAATGCAGAAAAAAGATTTCTGAGAAAATATTTTCACTCCAACCATCAGAATACGCAAGGCAGTGGTAAACCAGTAAATATGGGAATGAAGAAGTTTGGGGACAACCCCCACAAACCATTAAAGTGTTGGGAATGTGGTGAATCTCACCTAAGGAGGAACTGTCCACGTTTAATTTCAACAAATAGAATTGTTGTTCATAACTTGTAGGAATCCTCGACAGTGGGTGATGTGGGCAGAAGCTTGCATCAGATAAATGCAGTCGTAAATGGTCGGCAAGATGACTACAAGTCCTCTGTGGTAGAAATCGAAGGTAAAATAAATAATAGTCAAATTTTTGTTTTAATTGACCCTGGACCTATGTTGGTCATATTACTCCTAGCATAGTAGAGTCAAATAAACTTAAGAAATTGAAGCACGCAAAATCATGCCTGGTAGAGCTAACTACCGGAACTAAAAGGAAAGTAGTTGACTTTATTTTTTATCTTGAGTTCATCTTAGATTGTCAAAACATAAAGACAAATCTGAACATCCTACTACTAGGATCTTATGATATGATTATCGGAATGGATTGGTTGGAAAATCACAAGGCAATACTCGATTTTTATACAAAGATACTTAACTATAAAGACGATTATGACACCACTAGAACAGTCCAAGGTATACCAAAACTGGTAGCAATTAGACAAGTTTCTATGATGCAATTCAAGAAATGTGTGAGAAAGGAATGTCAAGTTTATGCCGTCCAAGTAACAAACCTGTTAGAAAATAAAGACAAACCTAACTTGGAAGACTTTGTTGTTTTACGCGATTTCAGAGATGTATTCCTTGATGAAATACTAGAATTACCCCCTAGAAGAGAAATAGACTTCTCCATAGACCTACTACCTGGTTCAGCCCCTATCTCGAAAGCACTGTAAGGTCATTGGTTGTATGTCAACTACGCTACCATCTCCATGTATGTCAAGGTAATTCATGCATCTATAATTCATGCTTTAAAAATGTGGTGACATTATTTAATGGGAATAAAGTTTATGCTATTAACCAACAATAGTGGTGTAAAGTATTTATTCATTCAACCAAATCTCAGCTCAAGGAAAGAAAGATGGTAATTGGCCTTTTTAAGCGAATTTGACTTCGAGGTACGACACATCAAATGTAAGGAAAAAAAAGTCGCAGATGCACTAAGTCGAAGGACTAACGGACTCTATGAAATAAACATCAGTATAGAAGAAAATGATATCGAACAAGGAATAAAATCTGCAAGCAGTGAGTATTTCTAGAGAGAATAATAACCAAGAAATAATTACAGAGAAGCACTTGTAATGAGTATTTATAGAGAAGTAATTACAGTAAGTATTTCTTATAGAGAGAAGTAATTACAGTAAGTATTTTTTTACAGTGTCTAATTGCCGAGAGAATTTATAGAGACATAAAATACTAAATCATGTGTGCATGATTTATTCCTGAAAAAAATGTAATTTTTTTTTTAAAGCATGACAATGAAAAAATGCACGAACCCTTGCAAAACCCTTTCATTGTGCATACAAAAGGATGATATTTTGAATGAATATGGGTTATAGTATTCATTCAAATAAATAACAAGAAGACCCTTTAAAGTAGCATACATGGTATTCGATATGGATTACCATTTATGAAAAAAAAAACGTTATGCAAAGGATTTTAAATAATACAATATACATGGTTCAGAGACAGAGCTAGAAATTAAGAGAAGAAAACTATCAACTCTTCCTTGTGGAGTAGACAGGTACCCTAATGGATGGAACCAAGATATATCTTAAATAATTACAGAGGACAACGAACACGTGTAAAGGGAGTTAGACCATTGATGTTTCTTATAGCACTGACAAAGTCTTACCATAGGGAAGCTATAAGGAACGCTTGTGTTTTTACATAGGAATTGGGATACAAACAATGCTAAGGGTCATGGTTTAGAACAAGAGAAATGATAATAGAAATCAGATAGATATTTTGACAAGCAGTCTGGGAGACTATATATCAAAGGTTTTTGGACTGATTTTCACCATAGTTAAAAATGAAAACCATCTATGATGAGATTCAAGAATGGAAATATTTACTTAAATAACCTCATAGAATCATATTTCATTCTATCTAGACCTAAGCCATGTGTGGTAAGAACTTAAAATGGGTAACTCTACAATCAAACGCTATTGTTACTTCAAGTATAATTTTTATCCATGGGCTCTTGAACTTTGAAAGGAACTAGGAAAGCTATGAAAATACTATTGAAATGATAACAAAGAAACAAAGAACAGTACCATAAAACTATTTCAAAAATAATTGTATTTAACACACATAGATCTTACCTCGTCATATGAAAACACACCGATTTTTCCTACACACACATTGTTGCACCTAACTACACCATGGCCCAACCATAAAAATAATTCAGGTCTTGAAGAATATCACTATGGAGGGAATCCAAGTGAAACAAGGCAAGGGTCGAAATGTAGTGAGTGTAATAGTGCCTCAAGCCCATCGCTCGTAGTGGGAAAAATGAGAGAGTACAATGCCAGTTACCATGTGAAATTCGAGAAGTGGAGGGTTGACAGTGTCCAGGGGTCTAAGGCGTCAGAGCTCACATGTAGAGGGTAAGTAAGTAAGGTATGACACATATTCCTACACCTTAAATGCACAAACATAATTGTCGGCTCCTAGCATAGGTTTTAATGTTCCTCCACCCTACGCATTAAAGAGCCACCTTACCTTGACATACATGGAGTTGGTAATGTAGTTGAATAGTGGGATTATCGTATTCCTATTTTTTGTAACATAGTTTTATTAATCATCAATTTATCATATGCATGATATAATCATAGCGTGATTATAGCATGGAGTCTTTTAGGAGCCTGTTTAAGTATGTGTCTTTGTCTCAAGTATAAATACAAATTAGTGGGGAGAACCCTTATGTATAGACAAGAATAAAATAAAGTATATGAGAATATATCATCATGGTAAGGATTTATCCCTCCTGTGACATCCCCAAAAATAAAGTATTTTGAAATTAAAAATTTGTTAGAAAAACTATTCTGTTTCTAGTAAATTCAGATTTGGAATTTTTTTTTCATTTATGGCAATTTCGAATTTCAAATTTGATAAATTATAATTAAATTATTATGACTGTTAGGCAGAGACCTGATCTAACCTGACAGAATCTTTGACTATGACACTTGTATGCCAACAAAATATTATTTTATTTACTGTAGGGGGACAAATGAAACAACCATGTTAAATTTAGCTAACCATGACTCCATGAGTGGGGAACATGTTGGAACTACCTTTGGGCTGATTTTTACAAGTGGAAAATCAAGGATTTGGCCATTAGAAGCCCCTAAAAATCAGGGATTTAGAAAGCTGCCTAAAATTCCCAAGGGAGGGAAAAAAGACCTGGGCAAAAAGATTTTTTTTTATTGATAAATAACATATGTGAGGAGGCAGGACGCTGTTGAGTATCCTTGGAAAAATAAATATTGGACCCTTGTTGTTATGAACACTGAACATTGAGTGTGAGGCAAGGAGAGGATTACAGATAGAAGAAACATTGATGAAGAAGAGATTTCAAGTTGTCCCTCATGGATTGATGGTCAGGCTGCCCTGTTCTATGGTTGGGAGGAACATGGTTGTTCCCTTTGTCTCCGCGCAAATCAATTTAGATATGTTATTCTAACTTTGTCTGGTAAAATGTTATGATCTGTAATTTGTTTACTTCTATGAATGATTTTCTCATCGAATGTTGATGTGATGAAAGATATACCAAATACTTCCTAATCATTACCTAGGGATGGATTTTCTCTGTTGGGACTGGGTACTGAGTAAATTCTAAGGTCATTGGATGTATTAACTAGAAAGACTAGTTCTGGAGAGGTTACTACTCTCGTAATAGGATAAACTACAGGCTGTGTCTCACTTTAATTAATTATGTTGAGCAAATTAATTTTTTTCATGATGTGATTGAAGTCAATCATGCCGATACCTATAAAGAATTATTTTTCCTATAGGAAATTATAGTATACAAACGAGTCTCAACTAATGAACATGCAAGTTCATATTCAAATTAAATACACCATGTATGACAGAAATTATTTGTGATATGCATATAGAACATTTACAGGTATATTACGAATAGATATACATTTATATAATTAGAGTTATGTACAAGCTATATAGTAAAGTTGAAGTGAACTAGCTACAACAGAGTCATGGAACAATATATATATATATATATATATATATATATATATATACGTATGAAAATAGTTCTGCAAATTGCAAGAACCCATTACAAAAAAACTGTAGTGTATATATATATATATATATATATATATATATATATCAGTAAAGTATTAATGGTAAATAGAAAAGTGATTAGGTCTAGTTGAGCTATACTTTAACTTCTGGAATTAATTTTTTGAACCAATCTAAACCTATCAAACGCTTATGGAGATCTGTAATTAAACAGAAGAGGTAGGAGGATCGATGGACCCAAAGACCATTCTGGAACCTAGAACTTGATTTTCATATAACTGGTAATTCTGCAAACCATAACAATAAAGGAGTATAACCCATCCTAGGAATTATATCAGCTTGATAGCAACAAAAACTCATATAGGAAAGTTTTAGTGGACTGGACTGTCAAACATTTATGTCGATTCAAAAGTCAAAAGTAAGGAAGAAATATTTTTCCAAATCCTTGACGAGGGAGCTACAGAATCATAATGTGCATCGAAACCCATGAAAAACAAGACAACCATTATGAAAGTTATTATGGTGTTAATTAATTATAAAACAGAATGTCTGTGTAATAGAGTCAATATACCAAGTATAAATCCATAATTTTACAAGTTCCTTTTTACACAATGTTGGAATGGATTTCAGACTATGCAAACAACTGAAACTGAATACATTCTACATGATAGTAGTGGAAAATAAATTACAAGTTGGGATGAGACTAAATAACGAAACGAGTGGAATAAAAGTACCCAACTTAGTACACTATTTCATTTGTAAAAAAAAAAGGTCCTTTAAAATAATCTTTATACACAGTAAATGGGCCATAAAGCCAAGAGTACAACTGGAGGACCCCCCCTGGGCCCTCATCCCATCCATTGGAGGTAATCAAACGAAACTATATCTAACATCTATAAATCCAGGAAGAGATCGTGTCGTTTCACTGTTGAAACCCTGGAAAGGCCTACAAGGGGAACTCGAATAACTTTCATGCCGAAGGTAAGAACCGAACATCCAAGATCCTTGAACAGACGAATGACCTGAAAGAAGTATCATTTAAATTACCAGGAATCATAGATAAATGCAACAAAATACCAATAGAATGATGGAAGTTAAGAAGTATTCCATGATCATACTTAACTTCGGTTTCGACAGGCTTGCATTTCGTTCATTTTTTTCCTTGTCGCTTTTTCGACTGGACAGGCACCTGGGCTGAGGGTGGATGGTGTATTAACTCTATGATGGGTACCCTCGCATCAAAAAAGGCCCATCATTAGTGAATTATACAAACGCTCAAAACAAAAAAATTAACAAGGAGAAAGTCCTTGCACAAAAATTAACGATTCTAATAAAAGGCAGTAATCGACAGTAGTTAGTTTTCTTGTAAAGATTCAAGTCATACTGTGCACTATCATGGCGTAAACTATTCATACCAAACTAGAAACTACACATAACCATCCAGAACCGAATCACTTATAGTAGTTATAATTCATTTAAACATTACAAAGATATCCCATCTTTTTAACCTAATCAAATAGAACACGATGAGGGTAATGATTACTATAAGCAAACATTGGAAGTATTGCAAAATATCATCATTGGACTATTCAAAGTTTTGCAGATGTCTTAAGACTATTTGAAATCAATCAAAAATTCAACATAGGGAAATAAACTGCAAGGTTATAGAACCCTTTATTCTAAATCTCTTAGACAAAAATGAACGATTATACTCTCCCTGAAACCAGACAATAAAATAGCAATGAACTCAAAGAAAATCACTTCCCCAAGATTGAGTATAACTTCAGAAGCAATACAGAGAAGTTACACCAAAGAATCCAGAAAATGCATTATCTCCCTCATCAACCAGAGTATCATGCGTAATGAGAAACTTACCAGAGATGACTACCATGCCTCTATTACAACCTTGGAGTGATTACCATGGAAATACTTTGTGCCTCAAATATTTGTTACACAAAGCCTCTTTACAGAAATCAACAATGAAAACTATGAACCCACTTCAACCCTAAATGGTGCCCTGTCATCTTGGAGTAAATGTGGAGAGCGCGAAGGGAATTTGGCCATGTGACAATGTCAAAACCGGTATGACACTTTGGGTATAGAGCTTGGTAAATTCAATGGAACTCACAAGTCTACCATTAATAAAACTTGTTGAGACTTAACTACCTTGACAGTGGACCATTTCTTCCACTTAAGGAGTGTCGTGATGAGATACCTTCATGACTCGACTGAAGTTAAAACCCCTTTCTTTTCCTCGTTGTTATCGTGAGTCAGCAGTCTGATCCTAGTGGTGGAATTTCCACTGGCATTTGGATGTAGGAATGGTTTTACAGTTAACCCTGGTAATAAGAACCATTAATTAACCGAGACATAGTGGATATGCTAATTACCTGATTTTAAAAACCTGACCCTATGAATCACATGGTTGGGAACTAAGTAAATTTGCTTAGGGTTAAAATTAATCAGGTAGACATGCGTGTAAATGTGGAAGTCTTATGTTTAAAAAGGGTGAATCGTAGTAGGAGTTATAAGGCCCATATTATATACATGGTCCATTACACAAAAAGGTAAATGGAATTGGAGGCGAAAGGGACCTCTTGTGGTAAGTAGAGTTTAGAGGTTTTCCTTTTGAGGTTTTCATGAACAGAGTTTTATAACCGATCTTGTAATCGAGTTTTATATATATTCCCTTTTGTCGAATAGTTATATAAACTAAAAAGAAAAAAGCATTGTGTGATTATGAGGTACATTACATATGGTATCAAAGAAAAAGGTTACAATACTAGACATGAACAGGGCCACTTTAGTGATTAGTATATATTTTGAAATGACACAAAATTAATAAACCTTTTTATATTACAAACATAAAATCCCTTCTGTTTTGTGTGAATTATGGTAGACCAGAATGATGCAGAAATCAGAATGGAAGGAAATCTAGAGCAAGGACCTCTTAGAGACCCAAGTCAGAATAGTGACGAAAGTTCACCTATGAAAGTACTAGAAACAATGAAGAACCTTATTGTTGAATTGCAGGTTTTCAAAGCAGATAATGGAAACTCAAGAAAACCCAGCAAGAACAGCAAGAGATAAATGAAGTCCTGTTGTGTAGCATAGTAACCAAGAAAATCCCAAAGGACGATAATCATGAAGAAGAGGTGAATAAGAGGGCCTCCAAGAACTCTGGTCTTGAAGCAGAAAAAGAGGAAAATTCATTTGAGGGTAGCCCTTCAACGGAAGATAAAGAAAAACCAGACAGAAAAAGGAAACATGTAGATCATCTTGAAGGGGAATTCAAGAATATTAAACCTGCTACATTTGACAGGGAATCAAGAATAGGTGGAGAAGCTGAAGCATGGTTATTAGATATAAAAACATATTTCCAAATATACAACTATTCCAGCAATATGAAAGTCATAATGGCCATTTACAACCTGAAAGGAAAGGCCAGCATATGGTGGCAAGATCTAGAATTGGCAAAGGGATTAAAAGAAAAACAGATGGAATGGTCTGACTTCAAGAAATATTTCAAGAAACAATACCTGTCTAAAAGCTACTATGAAAGGAAAACAAAATAATTTTACGAGTTAAGACTTAGAGAGATGAGAATAGAGGATCTTATAAATAAATTCCTGGAATTACTAAGGTTCATACCTTACATCCAGGAGGATAAGGTGAAAATCCAGTTATTCTTAAGTTGTTTACCACAATCTTACTTGGACAGAATTGAGTTTGACAACCCCAAATCCTTGAGTGAAGTATTCAAGAAAGAATGAATGTGCTACGACCAGTATAAACAATGGGAAGAGTTTCCCAAAGCCTGGAAAGATAAGAAACAAGATCGAATGAACCAGCGGAAGAAGGGATACGAGCCATCTCCTTATTGAAATGCCGAAAAAATATTTCCGAGAAAATATTTTCACTCCAACCATCAGAATACGCAAGGCAGTGGTAAACCAGTAAATAGGGGAATGAAGAAGTTTGGGGACAACCCCCACAAACCATTAAAGTGTTGGGAATGTGGTGAACCTCACCTAAGGAGGAACTGTCCACGTTTAATTTCAACAAACAAAATTGTTGTTCATAACTTGTAGGAATCCTCGACGGTCGGTGATGTGGGCAGAAGCTTGCATTGGATAAATGCATCGATAGATGGTCGGCAAGATGACTACTAATCCTCTGTGGTAGAAATCAAAGGTAAAATAAATAATACTCAAATTTCTATTTTAATTGACCCTGGAACTACATTGAGTCATATTAATCCTGGCATAGTAGAGTCAAATAAACTTAATAAATTGAAGCACACAAAATCATGGCTGGTATTGCTAGCTACCGGAACTAAAAGGAAAGTAGTTGACTTTATTTTTTATCTTGAGTTCATCTTAGATTGTCAAAAAATAAGGAAAAATATGAACATCCTACCACTAGGATCTTATGATATGATTGTCAGAATGGATTGGTTGGAAAAGCACAAGGCAGTACTCGATTTTTATACAAAGATACTTAACTATAAAGACGATTATGACACCACTAGAACAGTCCAAGGTATACCAAAACCGGTACCAATTAGACAAGTTTCTGCGATGCAATTCAAGAAATTTATGAGAAAGGAATGCCAAGTTTATGCCATCCAAGTAACAAACTTGTTAGAAAGAAAGACAAACCTAACTTGGAAGACTTTGTTGTTTTACACGATTTTAGAGATGTATTTATTAATGAAATACCAGAATTACCTCCTAGAAGAGAAATAGACTTCTCCATAGACCTACTACCTGGTTCAGCCCCTAACTCGAAAGCACCTTAAGGTCATTGGATGTATGTCAACTATGCTACCAACTCCATGTATGTCAAGGTAATTCATGCATCTATAATTCATGCTTTAAAAATGTGGTGACATTATTTAATGGTAATAAAGTTTATGCTATTAACCAACAATAGTGGTGTAAAGTATTTATTCATTCAACCAGATCTCATCTCAACGTAAGAAACATGGTAATTGGCCTTTTTAAGTGAATTTGACTTCAAGGTACGACACATCAAATGTAAGGAAAAAAAGTCGCAGATGCACTAAGTCAAAGGACTAACGGACTCTATGAAATAAACATCAGTATAGAAGAAAATGATATCAAACAAGGAATAAAATCTACAAGCAGTGAGTATTTCTAGAGAGAATACTAACCAAGAAATAATTACAGAGAAGCACTTGCAATGAGTATTTATAGAGAAGTCATTACAGTAAGTATTTCTTACAGAGAGAAGTAATTCTAGTAAGTATTTTTTTACAGTGTCTAATTGTCGAGAGTATTCATAGAGACATAAAATACTAAATCATGTGTGCATGATTTATTCCTGAAAAAAATGTAATTTTTTTTGTTAAAGCATGACAATGAAAAAATGCGCGAACCCTTGAAAAACCCTTTCATTGTTCATAGAATAGGAGGATATTTTGAATGAATGTGGGTTATAGTATTCATTCAAATAAATAACAAGAAGACCCATTAAAGTAGCATACATGGTATTCGATATGGATTACCATTTACGAAAAAAAAAAACGTTATGCATAGGATTTTAAATAATACAATATACATGGTTCAGAGACAGAGCCAGAAATTAAGAGAAGAAAACTATCAACTCTTCCTTGTAGAGTAGACAGGTACCCTAACGGATGGAACCAAGATATATCTTAAATAATTACAGAGGACAACGAATGCATGTAAAGGGAGTTAGACCATCGACATTTCTTATGGAACTGACAAAGTCTTACCATAGGGAAGCTACAAGGAGCGTTTGTTTTTTTACATAGGAATTGGGATACAAACAATGCTGGCGGTCATGGTTTAGAAAAAGAGAAATGATAATAGAAATAAGATAGATATTTTGACAAGCAGTCTGGGAGACTATATATCAAAGGTTTTTGGACTGATTTTCACCATAGTTAAAAAGGAAAACCATCTATGATGAGATTCAAGAACGAAAATATTTACTTAAATAACCTCACAGAATCATATTTCATTCTATCTAGACCTAAGCCAGGTGTGGTAAGAACTTAAAATGGGTAACTCTACAATCGAACGCTATTATTACTTCCAGTATAATTTTTAGCCATGGGCTCTTGAACTTCGAAAGGAACTAGGAAAGCTATGAAAGTACTATTTAAATGATAACAGAGAAACAAAGAACAGTACCATAAAATTATTTCAAAAATAATTGTATTTAACACACATAGATCTTACCTCGTCATACAAAAACACACCAATTTTTCCTACACGCACATTGTTGCACCTAACTACACCATGGACCAACCATAAAAATAATTTAGGTCTTGAAGAATATCACTGTGGAGGGAATCCAAGTGAAATGAGGCAAGGGTCGAAATGTAGTGAGTGTAATGGTGCCTCGAGCCCATTGCTCGTAGTGGGAAAAATGAGCGAGTACAATGCCAGTTACCATGTGAAATTCGAGAAGTGGAGGGTCGATAGTGGCCAGGGGTCTGAGGCGTCGGAGCTCGCATGTACAGGGTAAGTAAGTAAGGTATGAAACATATTCCTACACCTTAAATGCACAACCATAATTGTCGGCTCCTAGCATAGGTTTTAATGTTCCTCCACCCTACGCATTAAAGAGCCACCTCACCTTGACATACATGGAGTTGGTAATGTAGTTGAATAGTGGGATTATCATATTCCTATTTTTTGTAACATAGTTTTATTAATCATCAATTTATCATATGCATGATATAATCCTAGTGTGATTATAGCATGGAGTCTTTTAGGACCCTGTTTAAGTACGTGTCTTTGTCTCAAGTATAAATACAAATTAGTGGGGAGAACCCTTATGTATAGACAAAAATAAAATAAAGTATATAAGAATATATCATCATGGTAAGGATTTATCCCTCCTGTGAGATCCCCAAAAATAAAGTATTTTGAAATTAAAAATTTGTTAGAAAAACTATTCCATTTTTAGTAAATTCAGATTTGGAATTTTTTTTTCATTTATGGCAATTTCGAATTTCAAATTTGATAAATTGTAATTAAATTATTATGACTGTTAGGCAGAGACCTGCTCTAACCTGATTGACTCTTTGACTATGACACGTGTATGTCAAAAAAATATTATTTTATTTGTTGCAGGGGGACAATTGAAACAACCATGTTAAATTTTGTTGACCATGACTCCATGAGTGGGAACATGTTGGAACTACCTCTGGGCTGATTTTTACAAGTGGAAAATCAAGGATTTGGCCATTGGAATCCCCTAAAAACAAGGGATTTAGAAATCTGCAAAAATTCCCAAGAGAGGGAAAAAAGACCTGGGTAAAAAGATTTTTTTTTATTGATAAATAGCATATGTGAGGAGGCAGGACGCTGCTGAGTATCCTGGGAAAAAGAAATACTGGAACCTTGCTATTATGAACACTGAACATTGAGTGTGAGGCAAGGAGAGGATTATAGATAGAAGAAACATTGATGAAGAGGAGATTTCAAGTTCTCCCTCATGGATTCATGGTCAAGCTACCCTGTTCTATTGTTAGGAGGAACATGGTTGTTCCCTTTGTCTCCACACAAATCAATTCAGATATGCTATTCTACCTTTCTCTGGTAAAATGTTATGATCTGTAATTTGTTTACTTCTATGAATGATTTTCTCGTCAAATGTTGATGTGATTAAAGATATACCAAATACTTCCTAATCATTACCTAGGGATGGATTTGTTCTGTTGGGACTGGGTACTGAGTAAATGCTAAGGTCATTGGATGTATTAACTAGAAAGACTAGTTCTCGAGAGGTTACTACTCTCGTAATAGGATAAACTATAGGATGTGTCTCACTTTAATTAATTATGTTGAGTAAATTAATGTAACATCCCGCTCTGGGGCACTGAGAACACTATTATTTGAGAACACTTGCTCGCAAGTGATCTGGACCCTTTTGATGTTAGACCTATGATATTTGATTATGATGTGATTGTCAGATGACTTTATGTGTCACTACTTGATGTAGACAGGTGCTATTGAATCAGTTGGATTGAGTGTGCAGGGTTTTTGACCTTGAGGATGCAGAGGCATCGATAGAACCCCTTGGACTCCGGACTGAGTCAGGGAGTGTGCTTTCGGGTTAATGTGTTTATTATGATGTTTTATTTGATTGATGATTTGATGTTGACATTTATGACATGATTATTGGTGATGCAGGCTGACGATAGCTTGCCGAATTGACTCACATATGGAGTAAAGGGGCCACACACGATTGCAGAGAGGTTGAGGGAGAGGGGTGGAAAACAGCCCTACNGGCGGAGTATTGACTCCAGGGGTTATGGAGGTCTACCAATCAGTCAGTCGGTGAGTGGCACCCTTGGAGCACGTGGTGCATCCTGAAGGGCACGTCACACAGAAGAAACTTATTCGGCGAGTGGAACCCTTGGAGCACGTGGTGCATCTTGAAGGGCACGTCGCCAAAAGAAAGTCCAGATGCGAGTGGCACCCTTGGCGCACGTGGTGCGACCTGAAGGGCACGTCGCGGTAAAGGTGGTTGATGGAGTCAGCCTATTTAGCCCTAAGTCTTCAACACCTGAAAAAAAATTTAAGCATTACCCTTAACCAGTTGCCGTCTATCTTAGAATCTAAACCCTAAGCCTAAGACCTTCTAGAAACCGGGGGGAAATTCAGTGTGGACTTAACAACTGAAAATTCAAAAAAAAAAAGGAGAAGAGAAAACAAAACTCAGACCATCACCCTTCCTTAATCCGTGTCTACTTAATAAAATTGACCTCCATCGCCTGGATCTTCCAGTGTCCATCTCCCATAAACTCGTCTAGTTCACTTTACCACATCGCCATCCCTCCTCGTAAATCCTCTGTATTCATTTTTGTAAAATATTTACTTTCCCCTATGTTGTTTCGCCATCTCCTAAATCTCTCTCTTTAATCCTGAAAACACAGATACATTAATGGATGATTGCATGCTTCCTAATAGAAAATTTCAAACATAGATATATGTATGTTTATATTATAAACAATTTATAAACAAATGAAGTTAAGCATGTGAATTTTAAACAAATTGTAAAAGTTATATTTGTGTTATAAACAAATTTAAAAAAAAATGAGGAGCGCTCATACCCTTAAATTTTTGAAAAAGGGGAAATAAAAACAAAATATATATATATATAAACAAATAATATGAAATTGGGGTAAATAAATAAATAAATAAAATGAGCGCACATGTCCTTGTTTTAAAAAAAATATATATATAATAAAAAATAAAAATCAAAATGAAGTATACAAACAAATTAAACTAAAAAGAAAATGAGAAAAGTCAAAAGGGAAAGGAGGGGGAAAACCTAAGGGAAAAGGGAGAATTAGGGTTTGATGGGATAAAGAGATGGGAGAGTGGAAAAGAGAGGGCGCTTTTTGGCTGAGTCTGGATTGCTATGCGGAGAGAGGAGACTGACTGATTTTCTGGTAGGAGTTGGGAAGCCTCAGCATATTGTGAGTGGTAGCTCAGCCTTAGAGGCGAGCTGAGGAGCTAGTGACCCTCTAGTTGTGTGTGGCCCCTTTGCGGCTCGGGGGGCTGAGGGGGAAGAAGAGTACCCCCAACGTTTGGCTGGGAGGTACCGGTGGGTTTCTTGCGGTCGACAAGCAGGAGCAGGAGCGGAAAGCAGGACCAGGAGCGGCATGGCACACAAACAAATCTGGAGAACGACGTTGTGGCAACGATATGATATTTCTAATGGTAGTTAGAATGCCTGGTAAGGGCGTTGTGTAGTTTATGAAAGAAATGCGTAATTTGTACTTATGGGTCTGGACTGTGTAGTTTTATTTTCCCTTGTTCTGGACTGTTGAAAAGAAAAAATGTATACTGCTCATAGTTTTGACTGTGGAAATTCCCATTAACCATTGTCCTGGACCATGGAATGATTATCAGTTTATGTTGCATTTTCCTTGCGTTTTAGAGTCAAGTTCCTCTGCATTTTGTGGTGAGATCTCTGCGTTTGGGGTTTCTTATTCCAGCGTTTTTATGCTTAATCCACAGAGTTTAAATGATGAAGGTCCCTGCGTTTTGTAGTCTAATCCCACTGCGCTTTTGGTGATCTCGCCCTGTGTTCTGGTTCCAATCCTGAGCGTCTCCTTCTGGTTGGGCGTTCGATTCCCTCGAACATTGATCTCTTATGGCAGAAGTTTTTGTGTGTTGCTGGGCATTGATAGTGAATCTGGGTTCCCTCTCCATTCTTGTGCAGCTGACTTAGATTAGGATAAAAATTGGTTCGTATAAACGCTACAGAGATAGGTGTCGATAATATTGTTTTTGGGAGTTGTAGCTTATTTATGAGTAGGCGTATATTAAACGATTTCTGTTGGGGAGCTTGCGACCGCGTTTAACTTCTTGGTGACTACCTTAGATAGAGTCAGGTGGA
>JASDQU010099941.1:361834-387095 GCA_032191745.1 Picea mariana
AAATTGCACCAGTTGACAGAGTAGTTGTCCTTAAATAGGAGGGTTGTTACAATTAATTGTTTTCATGATGTGATTGAATTCAATCATACCGATACCTATAAATAATTATGTTTCCTATAGGAAATTATAGTATACAAATGAGTCTCAACTATTGAACATGTAAGTTCATATTCAAATTAAATACACCATGTATGACTGAAATTATTCGTGATATGCATATAGAACATTTACAGTTATATTACAAATAGATATAGATTTATATAATTAGAGTTATGTACAAGCGATATAGTAAAGTTGTAGAGTTCTGTACCAGATCTTAATGCAAGGCAAGCAAGATAGCTAGCCTTTTTCAGCGATTCAACTTTGAGGTAAGACATATCAAAGGGAAGGAAAATAAAGTAGAAGATACTTTAAACATAAGATTCCACGGGATATTTGAGATAAATGTCAGTAGGGAATAAAGCGATCTGGAACAGAGAATAAGGATTCTAGGTAGTAATGATGAAAATTACACTAAGCTAGTGGCAGAATTACAAAACACTACAACAAACTCAGACAAATTAGACTTGAGTATCGATAAAAATGGGTTACTACGAATTAAGGACAGACTTTACATACCTAATTCAGCAGAGATAAAGATAACAGTCCTTGATGTAGTGCATAAGAAACCGTATTCTGATCATCAAGGATACCAAAAGATGATAACAATGCTTAGGAAACTGTATTATTGGCCTAATATGAAAGGCGAAACAAAAGAATACTTGGGTAGGTGCCAGGATTGCCAGCAGATAAAGGCCAAAGACCAGCATCCAGCCGGCCTACTACAACCATTACCAGTACTAGAATCGAAATGGGAGACCATATCACTGGACTTTATTACAGGATTTCCCAAAACTCAGAAACAAAATGACTCTATCATGTTTTAATCGATAAACTCAATAAGTCTACAAATTTTATCCCTGTGAAATCTACTTTTAAAGTTATAAATATCGCTAAAAGGATTTATGAAAGAAATTTTTAGATTGCATGGGGTTCCTAAAACGGTGATCTCAGATAGAGACGTGAAATTTACATACACTTTTTGGAAAGAATTGTTTGCGAGGCTAAATTCTAATTTGAATTTCAGCACAAGTTACCACCCACAAACTGATGGACAGACTAAACAAACAAATCAGATCATAGAAGATATGATCTGCATGTATGTAAGGACCAAACTGAGTAAGTGGGAAGACTACCTGCACTTGGTATAATTCACATATAACATTGGGTACCAAACTTCGGTTAAATTGAGCCCCTTTGAGGTACTGTATGATAGAAGGTGCACAACGCCAATTAGTTGGGACGATCCAGTTAACCAACTCATGGTTGGACCAGAAATGCTATAAGAAATGGAGAATATGGTAAGAAAGGTACAACGAAACTTGAAAGAGGCACAGGATAGGCAGAAGAGTTATGCAGACCAGAAAAGAAGACACTCAAAGATTCAAGTAGGGAATCATGTTTACTTAAAAGTCAAAGCCCAGAAAAGTTCACTAAAACTCGGAAATTGTGCCAAGATGGCACCCGCGTTTTGTGGGCCCTTCGATATATTAGCTCGAATTGGACCTGTAGATTACCAACTTGCACTCCCAGCTAATTTAATAATTCATAATATATTTCATGTTTCCCTGTTGAAAACGTATATACATGACCCTACTCATATGATCAATTGGAACATGTTGCAGGTGGAACCAGAAGGCGAGTTTCTGGTGGAACCCCTGCGCACTTTGGACCAGAGAGAAATAGCACTTCGAAACATAACCGTTGCTCAGGTAAAAGTGCAATGGAAGCACTTTAGTCCTGAGGAGGCCACTTGGGACTTGGAGAGAGATTTTCGGAAATCTCATCCAATCCTATTCCAAAAAAGGAACGAACACTAAAGACAGTGTTTTATTGAAGGGGGAAAGGATGTGACATCCCCCAAAATAAAGTATTTTGAAATTAAAAATTTGTTAGAAAAACTATTCCATTTTTAGTAAATTCAGATTTGGAAAATTTTTACCATTTATGGCAATTTTGAATTTCGAATTTGATAAATTGTAATTAAATTACTATGACTATTAGGCAGAGACCTGATTGACTCTTTGACTATGACACTTGTGTGTCAACAAAATATTATTTTATTTACTGTAGGGGGACAAATGGAACAACCATGTTAAATTTAGCTGAACATGAATGCATTAGTGGGGAACATATTGGAACTACCTCTAGGCTGATTTTTACAAGTGGAAAATCAAGGATTTGGCCATTGGTAGCCCCTGAAAATCAGGGATTTAGAAAGATGCAAAAAATCCCAAGGGAGGGAAAAAAGACTTGGGCAAAAAGATTTTTTTTATTGATAAATAGAATATGTGAGGAGGCAGGACGCTGCCGAGTATGCTGAGAAAAAGAACTATTGGTCACTTGTTGTTATGAACACTAAACATTGAGTGTGAGGCAAGGAGACGATTATAGATAGAAGAAACATTGTTGAAGAGGAGATTTCAAGTTCTCCCTCATGGATTCATGGTCAGGCTAGGGGGTGAATTGGGAAAGTAGATTGGCTTTCGTTCTCTACGATTGGGAGGAACATGGTTGTTCCCTTTGTATCGCCACAAATTAATTCAGATATGCTATTCTACCTTTCTCTGGTTAATTGTTATGATCTGTAATTTCTTTACTTCTATGAATGATTTTCTGGTTGAATGTTGGTGTGATGAAAGATCTACCAAATACATACTAATCATTAGCTAGGGATGGATTTGTTCTGTTGGGACGGGGCACTGAGTAAATTCTAAGGTCATTGGATGTATTAACTAGAAAGACTAGTTTTGGAGAGGTTACTACTCTTGTAATAGGATAAACTACAGGCTACGTCTCTCTTTAATTCATTATGTTGATTAAATTAATTTTTTGCATGATGTGATTGAAGTCAAGAATATCGATACCTATGGAGAATTATGTTTCTTGAAGGTAATTATAGTATACAAACGAGTCTCCACTAATGAACAGACAAGTTCAGATTCAAAGTAAATACACCCTGTATGACTGAAATTATTCGTGATATGCATATAGAACATTTACAGGTATATTACGAACATATATACATTTATATAATTAGAGTTTTGTACAAGCGATATAATAAAGCTGAAGTGAACTGGCTACAACAGAGTTATGGAACAATTTATATATATATATGTATGAAAATAATTCTGCAAATTGCAAGACTCCATTACAGAAAAACTGTAGTGTATATATATATATGTATGTATGTATGTATATATGTATGTATGTATGTATGTATATCAGTAAAGTATTAATAGTAAATCAGAAAGTGATTAGGTCTAGTTGAGCTATATTTTAACTTCTGGAATTAATTTTTTGTACCAATCTAAACCTGTCAAACACTTATAGAGATTTGTAATTACACATTAGATGTACGAGGATCGATGGACCCAAAGACCATTCTAGAACCCAGAACTTGATTTTCATATAACTGGTAATTCTGCAAACCATAGTGTAACAACCCTAGTTGAATATATGTTAAAGGATTATTAAGTAAAAATTAATTACGGGATTAATTATCTTAACATGGTATTAATTAAAAAAGATTGGTATAATGATACTAATTAAATATTTATTAATTAATTAATTGTTATAATTTTAATTAATTAATTAATTAAGTTAATTACCTATCACATTGAATGAACAGGGTAATAAATTTAAAAAAAAGATTAATAAATTATATTGTTTAAATTAAAAAGGTTACGTATACAGAAGGGATAAGGGGAATTAATAAACGGATAGGGAACATTAAATAATTGGATAAGGGGCATTAACTATGTGTAGGTAAGGAAGTAAATGGGTAAAAGGGCGGTGAAGGAGGGATATGAAGGGAGGAGGTTTACGAAGGAGGGAGGAGGATTCTACAGGGAATTTTATTTGTGGAGGGGTTTCTCTTGGATGGCATAGAGGGGAGTTGGAGTTCTGTGGTCGGGAAGGGTTAGTACAGGAGGCACCGGTTTGCTGGGGGTTTTGGGCATGGGGGCCAAGATATCCATATGGTATCCTAGAGCTAGGTAGTTGTCCTAGTTGGCAGGGTGGAAACTCGGTTTTGGGTAGAGTTGGTCCATGGCTTCAAGTTGGGCAAGGTAGCAGTAGGAAGGTCAACAAGGCAAGTGGAAAGTGGAGGGGTAGCATCAGACCAAGGTAATTTAAATTAAGTATTTGTTTTATTTCTGTTATGGAATCATTATTCGTTATGATAAATTTATATGCGTATGTGCTGAATTTATAAGAAATTAGTGAGTTACTGAAATCAAGTAGATATTACTGTTACAATTTATGTAATTAATGGATGTTGAATTTATATGGTATCTACACATGGTATCAGAGCCTTATTTTGATATCTAAGCCTAAGGGCCAACTTCCAACTCCAAGCTCCAGCTCCACCTAGCCTGCAAGCCAAAAACACATTCTCTTTGTTAGTTACACAGATCTATATATAAACAATATGCCCATAATATTCTACACAGTGGAAGTATTAAGTACACTTGCTTCAATTAAACAAATAAAGAGTTGTGTTGTGTTACTTCTAATGTTATTTTGCTTTCATTATGTTGATCTGCACTCTAAAAACCTGTAGACTATAGCTGCATCAGATGATTAGAAGTGTCCTTTTAATAATTTTAATTGTATGGAGATGAAAAACAATATATTAAAGATCTATATAAATAAAGAATTTTGGCTAGAGCCATTTCTATGTAATGATTTTAAAACCCAATCCATGAAAATAAATTTTAATATAAAATACAAAGAAGAAGAAAAACATTTGCTGCAAATTAAAGGAGAGGATTCCTGGAATGGCTATGGAAGCCTAAAGAAGAAAACAGATTCTTTGTGGTGGCTGCAGAATAGCTGCTCTGAGATACCAAATGATGTGAATATTGAAACCTTATGAAGAAAACATAATAAAACAAGAGACAAACCCAGAAATAACAGGAATTGGAATAGCTAGCTTACTTTCATTCCTTAGGCAAGTGCCTTATATAACATTTACAAAAGATCCATCTGGACGAAGTCAAACTTAACCAATACATTATCTGCATGGAGCTGATTAAACAATGTGCATTTATTTACTTAAAATACATATTTAATAAGTCAAGGAAGCAGCAATCTAGGTGTCATGAAGAGACATTGTTATGGAGAAGTGCACCCCTCGAGATGGGAATCCTTGCAGCATATCATTTATTCTCTCTTAACCCAAAGATTTTTACATGGGTCAGCAATTTTATGAAGATGAATACCTATAATGTTGATAAAAAAATGGTCTCAAGATTCTGGAAAGCAACATACCTGAGTCAGAAACTCCTTGTGCCAATTGTCAAGGTTATCAAGTGACTTGAGCACATTTACATCATACACGAGTACAAAACAATATGCTCCTCTGTAGAAAGCAACACCCAGACTCTGAAATCTCTCCTACCCAACTGTGTCCCATATCTGCAATGTTACAAGTCAGTCATCAACCTGAAGTTCATTTGACATAAAGTCCACACCAATAGTTGCTTTGTACTAGTTACTAAATCTCTTATGTACATACTGAGCCACCAAAGAAGTTTTTCCAACCCCACTGTCACTGAGAACAATAAACTTGAACAGGGCGTGCTTTCGAAACAACATTTATTTTTATTTTTAATGAATTGGGTCAGCGAAGCAGGATGAATTTGAGTAATGGGGACCTCTCTGATCACAGCCAAATCCCCATCATTTCTTCTGTGATTTTCATCGACTCCCACATCCGTTACTTGACAGGTGGAGAGAAGTTTTTTTTTGAGTGGGTGTTTTAGAAATTGAAACGCGCAGTGACGGGACATCTTGGGAAACTCGTAGGCTGTCAAAAAAAAAAGAAAAGAAATGGTATCATGCAGAAATATCCAGGCGGTAGCGTGCAAAAAAGCCCTAGCAATAGGAAGGAAAACCATGAAGAAATATCCTGTGACAAGCTACAGAAGATAGGTTGTGATCTTCTCGGTGCTGGAGTGATGGCGGACCCGAAGCTGAGGATTCACCATGCATTTTTCATGGTCAATATGGGGCAAGAATCTGACGATCTCAGTCATGTTACTATTCCCAGTAGCTCCTCCATTGGACACAATGAATTGGCCGAGTTTTCTAAAGAGGACATCGATGCTCTCTTGAATATGAGGATGAAGGGTAAAACTAAGTTCAATTATAAGGGGAAATGTGAGCAAATTATGGATTATATCAAGAAACTTCGAGCTTGTGTTCACTGGTTTCAGGAGTTGGAAGAGAGTCGTGTGTTGCATATGGAGCAGCTGCAAAATGAGTCGTCAAATGAGAGACGGGAATGCAAGGAAATAGAGGATGTGATGAAGACACAAGAGGAAGATCTAAGCATGACCATCTCTGAACTGAGGAAAACATGCTCCTCTCTTGAAGAAAAACTTTCGAAAGCAGAAGCTGATAAAGAGGAAAGCGTTCAAGCTCGGCAGAAAGACATAGAAGCTCAGAAAGTTGCAGAAAAAGAAAAGTCTTACTTGTTAGAAGAATGTGATAAAGCCCAGCAAGAGGCTTCAAGTGCAAATCAGCAGGTGGCATCACTTTAGGATATGAATAAACAAAAAAAAAACCTGTAGGTGCAAGCACCGATCCTTTCCTCATAGTAGAGGGGCACCCAACAAAGCACCAACACCAATGCCAGCACAATACGTCCATACCCATACCCACCAGGCGCATACAACCACCAAGGAGAGCTCACAGGGGCACGACTGTGCCACACAACATATAAAAAGAAAAAGAAAACCAGCTGACATTACAGTTCTATCACCCAAACCACGAGCCATCAAACACCCGAGAATCCATGGGAGAAGGCCATGGGCAGAGCAACTAGAGTAAGGAAAACCCTTACCAGAGTGCAGAGAAGGGAGGCGGTCGAATGATAGGATTAAGGAGGGGTTGGGCACATAGAGTTAGGGTTAAGAAAGAGAGCTGGTAGGTGTAGGGTTTTAGGGTTATGTATGAAGAGCAAGCGGGAAGGAGGGGGCACATGGGCCTCATACGAGGACCCAGTGCCCGACTGTAGATATATATATTTTTTTGTATTATATTATATTTTATTCTTTTACTTAATTCATTTTATTTTAAATTACTTTAATTGCATTTTAAATAATTAATTTTAATTTTAAATCTTAATTTTAATAATTAAATTTTAATTTCTAATCTCATTGAATGTCAAATTTTTTTTGCATAGAAATTAAGTATTTACTTTCTAAAATTAATTTTATCCAATGTAATTAATAATAATAATTAATAATAGTAATTAAGTAATTAATGTGTTATTAACACTAACATATTTAATAATATTTAAACATAACATTACGATACTAATAAAAATTATTTTGGAGAGATTAAAATTTGGGGGAGTCTATGGGTTTTGAACCCGTGACCACCCACCAAGAGAAGCACCTTAAGAAGAGCACCAACACCAACGTGCCCTCCTAGGTATTTACAAATAAATTCTTATACTTATTTAGATTAATGGTAACACAGTAGGGATTAGAGTGGTATTATTATTAGGAAGATACAATAGGAAGATTAAGACTAACTGGATTATTACCTAATCTATGATCTGGAGCTAGCTAACCGAGTTGAATCATAACTAGTGAATGCACCAGAAATCAAGGTAAAGGCTTAATTAGCATTGTTGATCTTTGTATCCCAAGTATAAACTCTGATTGTCCAAGCGTCAGGCTCACGAGACCGTACACACAACTCATCGAGCCAAGCGCCAAGTCCCTCCACTCCATTCCACCAGTCAAAGTCAACGCTAAATATCAATGCAGCATTCGACAATGCCAACACTACGCACCAGGGAAAATCTCACGAGTCAAGAACCGAAGGATATTTAGTTGTAAGTGAAAAGTAAAAAGGACTTAGACTAGGACAAGCGGGAAGGAGGCGGCATATGCACTAGGAGAGTAAGCATAGGAGGTGGCGAGTATGGCGCAAGGCTAGCGTAGATACAGGGCAAGGGAACTAATAGTTTTTTTTTCATAGGGGCAAAGAAATCAAGCTTATATGCTTAATCCTAACCCTAACCTAGACAATCCCCTAAAGGAGTAATGTCTGTTTACAGACAAGTAAAGAAAACTTACGTCTAACTCTGTTTCTAGTTTGAGTAGCACCAATTTGAAACATTCTCGAACTCACCCTGACAACTTGGTTGATGCAGGTTAAAGCATACAGGATGGTCAGGACTCGAGGGAGCCGAGCTAGGGGAGCGTCATCACAAGAACCGCCAACACCACCAGTGCCACCACCACCATCGCCCGAACTAGCTCTCATACTATGCTCGTTGGAAGCCATTAATGAGACTTTAAAGGGGTGACAACTAGCAGGGACTGAAATGGAACCCCCACTATCTGGAATGGGTAATCCAGAAGCGTGAAGGGATTCAGGGGGAGGACCTCCACCCAAAGACATCATACGAAAATTGCAGAAGATCAAACTTTCAGAGTTTTCCAGGGGTCGCGCCAGTGAACGCGCGAAAGCATGGTTGGAAGGCATGACAAGGTGTTTTGCCTTAAGGGACTATGTGTCCAACTCAAAGGCAAAGATCACAATTTTTCAGTTAAGAGACAGCACCTTGAACTGGTGGGGAAACCTGGAAAGACAACTGAACCTTACCCCAGACACAGTATCTTGGGAAATTTTTGAGGAGAGGTTCCGAAGGAAATATCTACCAGCATACTACGAGGAACAACAGGTAGGGGCATTTCATGCCTTAGTATAGGGAAATAGAAATGTAGAAGAATATGAAATCATATTTATGGAACTGGTCAAATATGTTTCGTATATGGATAATGACCAACGACAGGCAGATCACTTCATCTATGGATTGAACCCTAAGATAAAATCTATGGTGCGGATGTGGAAACCGTCTTTAGTAGCGGAAGCGGTGGAAAATGTGCGTTATGCGGAAGAACACATGAACTTAACTGGGGGTACAAGACCGACATTTCCGCATCACCCTGGATTCGTAGGAAAGGCCCCAAGGACATTTCCTAGGGGAGGGGGCTCAAGGCCACCACCATATGGTAACAGAGTCATGCCAAGGACATTAGTTGCAGGGATTTCAATGGCCGCGAGTGTAGCATCTCGTTCATCGCCAACAACGCAGACAGGTCCACGACCATCTAAGGGAATAGCTAGTAGGGGCAGGGGTTCTAGGGGAAGGAACTCATTTCAGACACAGTCACATAATAGTGCACAGGTTCAATATCGTGTTACCTGTTGGGGGTGTGGAAGACCCCATTACTAGCGTGACTGCCCAAAGTTACAATTGGGGTTCGTGCATAGAGAAGGAAAGGCACCGATGGGGAGAGCAAGTAGAAGCCACCAAATTTACACAACAGTTAATAATCGTTAGGTCGAACATTAATCCACGGTGGTGGAGTCATCAGGTACACTAAATCATATCAATGTCAAGATTTTGTTTGATTCTGGTGCGACAGATAGTTTCATTTCACCATCTGCATTAGAAAAGAGTGGGTTGGCAGCCTACAAGCATGATGAATTTAAACAAGTCGAGATGGCTTCGGGGGAAAAGAAAGAGGTAGGACCTAGCGTCAATAATTGTATAGTAGACCTAGGAGTGTGTGCTACCAGGTTGAAGGTATATGTCACTACTCTCGAGGCATATGACCTAATTATTGGAATGGATTGGTTAGCATCTCATCGAGCTTTGGTAGATTGTTTCGCAAAGAGGGTGATTTGTGTCGACGATGAAGGAAGACCAATAGAGATCCAGGGTGTACAGAGAAAAGTGTCGTTACACTTTATATCAACTATGAAGGTTAAGCAATGCTTGAGGCAAGGGTGTCGACTTTATGTAGTGGAAGCAGTGAATGAAAGGAAGGGACCCTCATTGGATCAGTACCCGGTATTGTCAGAATTTAAAGATGTTTTTCCGAACGAGTTACTAGGGTTACCTCCTTAGAGGGAGCTTGATTTTACTATTGAGCTAAAACCTGGTGCAGAACCAATCTCCAAGACTCTGTATTGGATGACAGCGCAAGAACTTTGTGAATTGCAAATGCAGTTGAAAGAGTTACTAGACTTAGGGCTAATAAGGCCTAGTGTCTCACCTTGGGGCGCACTAGTAATTTGTGTAAACAAGAAGGATGGATCCTTATGACTGTGTATAGACTACAGGGACTTGAACCGTGCTATAGTGAAAAATAGGTACCCAATGCCGCGAATAGATGACCTCTTCGATCAAATGAAAGGAGAAACGACATTCTCAAAGATTGATTTGCGATCAGGGTATCATCAGTTAAGGATTAAGGAAGGTGATATCCCAAAAATATACCTTTCGAACTCGGTTCGGACATTACGAGTTTGTTATAGTACCTTTCGGATTGACCAATGCACCAACAGTATTCATGAGCCTCATGAATGACGTATTCCGGAAGTACTTAGACCGTTTTGTGCAAGTCTTTTTAGATGACATCCTCATCTATTCCAAGAATGAAAGAGAACATGAGGAACACTTGTGAATAGTGTTGTCCTGCCTTAGAGAGAACAAATTGTATGGGAAGTTTTCGAAGTGTTCCTTATTTCCCACCGTGTATCCTCCGAAACCTGAAGTCATGGGAGGATGGTGTTAGTTCACGCTCCCTAGGAAGTGTGATGATGACTGTCAGATGCCTGCTAGGGAATTTGGTCGAGATAGCGACACTTCCGCTTATGGGTTCTATTTGGAGTTAGGTCAATATAGTTGACGCTCCAAGATAGTCTAGCAGAGGAAGGATAGGAATGGAGATGGAAGTAAGTTAGGGAGGAAGGATGAGTAGTAATAGTTGAGAAGGTATGGAGATCTGTCTTGTGGTGGAATTTGATGTTTTCCCTTCAAAAAAAAGAAAAAGAAATGTGTATATATGAATATTCATAATTACGTAACTAAACCGCAGTTGTCTAAATAAAAATTGTTTAACTGAATAATAGTAATTAAAGGATTTCTCATACAATTGATTGGTTTTTTGTCTTTTATAAAAGGCTAGTCTTGCTGATTGGATTGGATTGGATGCATACATAAATTACTAAAGGATGATAGTTTTGATTATTAGTACATGCACGAGACTTGTATGTACTAGCTGCACATGCATTTCTTGTACATATACACTAGTATGTATGAGTTTCTTGACTCACTCATTGATAATGTCAGTTAATTGTTATGAATGTGTGAACCATGTTTCTTTTACTTTGACCATAAGATACCTTAACTTCGAGACGAAGTTTCCTGAAGGGTGGGTGTATGTAACAACCCTAGTTGAATATATGTTTAAGGATTATTAAGTAAAAAATAATTAGGGGATTAATTGTATTAACATGGTATTAATTAAACAAGATTGGTATAATGATAGTAATTAAATATTTATTAATTAATTAATTGTTATAATTTTAATTAATTAATTAATTAAATTAATTACCTATCACATTGAATGAACAGGGTAATAAATTTAAAAAAAAGATTAATAAATTATATTGTTTAAATTAAAAAGGTTACGTATAAGGAAGGGATAAGGGGCATTAATAAATAGATAGGGAACATTAAATAATTGGATAAGGGGCATTAACTATGCATAGGTAAGGAAGTAAATGGGGAAAAGGGCGGTGAAGGAGGGATATGAAGGGATGAGGTTTACGAAGGAGGGAGGAGGATTCTACGGGGAATTTTATTTGTGGAGGGGTTTATCTTGGATGGCACAGAGGGGAGTTGGAGTTATGTGGTTGGGAAGGGTTAGTACAGGGGGCACCGGTTTGCTGGGGGTTTTGGGCACGGGGGCTAGGATATCCATATGGTATCCTGGAGCTAGGTAGTTCTCCTAGTTGGTAGGGTGGGAACTCGGTTTTGTGAAGAGTTGGTCCATGGCTTCAAGTTGGGAAAGGCAACAGCAGGATGGTCAACAAGGCAAGTGGAAAGCGGAGGGTTAGCATCATACCAAGGTAATTTAAATTAAGTATTTGTTTTATTTCTTTTATGGAATCATTATTCGTTATGATAAATTTATATGCGTATGTGCTGAATTTATAAGAAATTACTGAGTTACTGAAATCAAGTAGATATTACTGTTAAAGTTTATGTAATTAATGGATGTTAAATTTATATGGTCTCTACACATAGCAATAAAGGAGTGAAACTCATACGGTAAATTTTTAGTGGAATGGACTGTCAAACATTTATGTCGAGCCAAAAGTCGAAAGTAAGGAAGAAATCTTTTTCCAAATCCTTGACGAGGGAGCTATAGAATCATAATGTGCATTGAAACCCAAGAAAAACAAGACAACCATTATGAAAGATTTTATGGTCTTAATTAGTTATAACATGAAATTTCTGTGTAATAGAGTCAATATGCCAAGTATAAACCGAGAATTTTACAAGTTCCTTTTTATACAATGTTGGACTAGATTTCAAACTGTGCAAACAACTGAAACTGAATACATTCTAGACGATAGTAATGACAAATAAATTACAAGTTGGGATGAGACTAAATAACGAAATGACTGGAATAAAAGTACCCAATTCAGTACACTATTTCATTTGTAAAAAAAAAAAAGGTCCTGTAAAATAATCTTTATACACAGTAGACGGACCAAAAATCCAAGAGTACAACTGAAGGACCCCCCCTCATCCCAACCATTAGAGGTAATCAAACGAAACTATATTGAACATATAGAAATCCACAAAGAGACCGTGATATTTTTGTGATATCCCCAAAAATAAAATATTTTTGAAATTTAAAATTGTTGGAAATTTATTTCCATTTTTAGTAAATTCGAATTTGGAATTTTTTTTCCATTTATGGCAATTCCAAATTTCGAATTTGGTAATTGTTATTAATTATTTTGACTGTTGAGGAGAGACCTGATTTGACCCAACTAACTATTTGACTATGACACTTGTATGGAAAAAATAAATAACATATGTGAGGAGGCAAGGCGCTGCCAAGTATGCTGAGAAAGGAGACTTTTGATTTACTTGCTGTAATGAACACTGCTTGGGTGTGAGGCAAGGAAAAACTATTGGAGCTATAGGACATTGCCGAAGATAAACTTTTCCAAGTTCATCCTCATGGATTCATGGTCAGGCTAGGGGGTGAATCGGGCAAGTTGTTTGGATGCCCTCTTCTACAGTTGGGAGGAACGTGGTTGTTCCCTTTGTTTTTCCGCAAGCTGGTTTAGATATGTAATATTTTCCTTACTCTGTCCTTGGATGTTTTGTGTGTAACTGATATTATGCATCTACTTGTTCTAGACCGAAATAATTCTTTCAATGGATGATATCTATCATGGTATTAAATTTACAATCACAGTCTAAATTCTGGAGTGTTCCCTCCTGAAAATCTGGATTACTAGGCAAATTTATTTAAATACGATTTGAGCAATCAGATAGGCTTAATTTGAAGTTGAAATGCTAGGATACTCTGAATGCTTGAAAGAGACCAATCTGCATAGATATGGGTTTATTTCTGAGACTGAAGTATTAAGTAGATCTAAATTTGAACAACTAGAGTTGAGTCAATTTGTGTCGAAAGGAAACATTTAAATGTATCACTAATTCTAAACAATCATGCATCTTAAAAGAGACTTCCTGGTTTTTTTTATATTTAAGAATTGAAGAGGAATACAAAATAGCAAGAACCTTATGTATCACATGGGCACTCATATATTATACACATATATATGCATTAGAAAATAGAACGCAAACTGGAAGTAATCCATCTACATCAGAAAGTTAAGGAAATCTAGAAAACCCCTTTTGTTTATCAGATGCTAAAACAATCATGGGAATTGATGTCTAACAGAATATTTTATGCTTCCCTTGTTTTATTTAAAGAGCGGTCTACCCTTTCCACAGTCAAAGTCTGTAACGAATTTAGAAAGTTGCAAAAAGTTAAGAAGATCCAGAAATTTTTTTGAATTGAATTTGTCACTCCGTGTCTTTTTTTTTTTACTGAGTTTGTAAACTTTGTTCATGTTTTCATTTGTCGACATTTCGGAGTTTATTGGTTCAATTTGCGTGGAGTTCTTTTGTTCTTGCAAACGCCGAAACCCGAAGTGGCCCCATAGCCTGATCGAATTTAGTGATTCGGTGATTATCATTGTGTGTTGTTCATGCATCAAGCATTACCAAATGTCGAAACCCGATATTGGCTGGGCCCCATACATTTTCGTGTTTTCGCGATTTGGTGTTGACGTTGTGTAGTGTTTTTGCATCGCTAGTTAGTAAACCCCAAAACCCGAAATTATTGGGCCCACACCCTAATCGCATTTCACATTTTGACTTTTCTTGTTTCATTTTGTTTGTGCATCGTGTGTTCGTAAACCCCAAAACCCCGAAGTGCTGGTCCCACTTTCCTTTCACTTTTCGCAATTCGAGAGTTTCTATATGTTGGCGTTTGACATTTGAATTCACGAAATCACGAACCCCAAAACCATGAAGTGTTGGTCCCACTTTTCTTTCACTTTTCACAATTCGGAAGTTGCTATATGTTGGCGTTTGACATTTGAATTCGTGAAATCCCAAACCCTGAAAGCCCGAAGTGCTGGTCCCACTTTCCTTTCACTTTTTCGCAATTTGGAAGTTGTTGTGTGTTGGTGTTTGGCATTTGAGATCGTGAAATCCCAAATTGAGAGACCACGAAGTGCTGGGCCCACAGTCTTTCCACATTTCGCGATTTGGTAAAAAACGTGATCTTTTTTTTCTTTTGTATTCGGCATTTAGTAATCACCGAAACCCGATTGACCTCTTTTTTTTTTTTTCACAAAACTGTAGGAACATAGTAGGAATTTGTTTTTACTGTAATGAATGGACTTGTAGAAACGATGGAGGATCTTCATCCAGGATAGAGGTAGAATAGAAATAACATATCATATTATAGGTCATTGTGTACAGGGCATGACAAGTACATAAATTATTGTATATGAAAGTATCAAACTAATTAAGAAGATTTTTAGCTGGATTTTTCCTAAGAGTTTTGCTTGCCATGAGGTCATACACCTTTAAGTATTCACAATTTTCGTAATTAGACTATTGTTTAATGGAATAAACCGTAGAGAACAAGATGGGATCCTTTGAGTTAACTATGCTTGATGTGTAAGCTACTGGTGTGTAAGAATGAGACCTAAGTTTAGATATTGTCTATATACATATAAGTATGTTGGAGTAGTTTGAAAATTAAGGAAAGTGATAGAATTATGGAAGAATTTATCCACATAATCTTTTCTATTCGAAGTAAACCAGACTGGTGTAATAAAGTCATTATGGATAGAAATGTATTTTACCTTCTCTTAAATTCTAAAGCTTAAACGAAATTGATTTATGTCATAAAGATGGTCAAAAAGGAAAAAAAAAAAAAAAACTTATTGGTGAATTTGAGGTTCATTACATATGGTATCAGAGCAAAAGCTACAATACTAGGCCTGAATAGGGCTAGATTAGCTACTTAGTATACATCCCAATGTATGTAAAACTAATAAATCTTATGGTTACAAATGGAAAGCCCTTTCTGTTTTGGTAAATTATTGTAGCACAGGAGTGTGCAAAAATTAGGATGGACGGAAATCTGCAGCAAGGACCTCCTGGAGATCCAAGATAGAATAGTGATGGAAGCTCACCCACGGAGGTGTTGGAAACAATGAGGAATCTTATTGTTGAACTACAAGTTTTCAAGGCCGACAATGAAAAAGTTGAAAAAACAGAGAAGGAACAGTAAGAGATAAATGAAGTCCTGCTGCGTAGTATAGCAACCAAGAAAAACCCAAAAGATGATAACCATGACGAACAAGTTAGGAAAAGGGCCTCCAAGAATTTTGGACCGAAAATTGAAAAGGGAGACAGTTCGTTTGAAGGGACACCTTCAGCTGAGGAAAAAACTATACCAGACATAAAAAGAAAACAAGTAGACCACCTTGAAGGATAATTTAAAAAGATTAAACCAGCTACCTTTGATGGAGAATACATGATAGGAGAAGAAGCTGAGGCATGGTCGTTGGACATAAAAAAATACTTCAAGATTTATAACTATTCCAGCAACATGAAGGTCAGAATGGCCATCTAAAATCTGAAGGGGAAAGCCAACATTTGGTGACAGGACCTGAAATTGGCCAAGGGCCTAAAGGAGAAATAGTTGGAATGGTTTGACTTTAAGAAGTATTTTAAGAAACAATACCTTTCTGAAAGCTATTATGAAAGGAAGACGAAAGAATTTTACAAGTTACGACTCAGAAAGATGATGATGGAGGAACTTATAAATAAATTTCTGGAACTACTAAGATTTGTACCATACATCCGAGAGGATAAGGTAAAAATCCAACGATTCGTAAGTTGTTTACCATAGTCCTACAAGGATAGTATTGAGTTTGATAACCCCAAATCCTTGAGTGAGGTATTCAGGAAAGCACGAATGTGCTATGACCAATATAAATAGCCGGTAGACTTTCCCAAGGCCTGTAAGGATAAGAAGCAAGATCAAATGAACCAATGGAAGAAGGGATACTAGCCATCTCCTTATCGGAATGCAGAAAAAAGTTTCCCAATGAAGGATTTTCACTCCAATCATCCGAGTGCACAAGGTAGCGGTAAACCGGTAAACCTGGAAACGAAGAAGTTCGGGGACAACTCCCACGAGCCATTAAAGTGTTGGGAATGTGGAGAGCCTCATCTAAGGAGGAACTGTCCACATTTAATTTCAGCAAATAGAATTGTTGTTCACAATTTGTAGGAAGCCTCGACAGTGGGAGATGTGGGCAAAATCCTACATCGGATAAATGTATCCATAGATGGTCGATAAGCTGACCACCAGTCCTCGGTGGTAGAAATCGAAGGTAAAATCAATGACACTCAAATTTCTATTTTAATTGAACCTGTAGCTATGTTAGGTTATATTACTCTTGATGTATTACAATCGAATAATCTTAAGAGACTGAAGCACGCAAAATCATGGCTTGTACAACTAGCAACATGTACTAAAAGGAAAGTAGTTGACTTTATTTCTGATTTTGAGTTCATCTTAGATGTTCAAAAGATAAGGACCAATCTGAACATCCTACCACTAGGATATTATGATATGATTATTGGGATGGATTGGTTGGAACAACACAAAGCAGTACTAGACTGTTGTACAAAGATACTTAGCTATAAAGAAGAATTTGACACTGTTAGAACAACCTAAGGCATACCAAAACCTGTATCAGTCAAACAAGTTTTTGCGATGCAACTCAAGAAATGTATTAGAAAGGGATGTCAGGTTTACGCCATGCAAGTGACGAATCTATTAGAAAAAGAAGATAAGCCAAAGTTAGAAGACATTGTTGTCCTACGTGAATTTAGAGTCATGTTTGTGGATGAGATACCAGAATTACCTCCTAGAAGGGAAATAGATTTCTCCATAGACTTACTACCTGGATCAACCCCTATATCAAAAGCACCTTACTGAATGAGTCTACCAGAACTGACAGAATTGAAAATACAATTACATGAATTATTGGACAAAGAGTATATTGGACCGAGTGTCTCACCATGGGGAGCGCCAGTCCTCTTTGTGAAAAAGAAAGACGGTACTCTAAGACTATGTATCGATTATGGACAACTGAGCAAAATGACCATTAAGAACAAATACCCCTTACCTAGGATAAATGATATGTTCGATCAAGTTGGTGGGGCCAAGATCTTTTCAAAATTGGATTTACGATGTGATTATCATCAAGTTAGGATAAAGGACAAGGACATAAACAAAACATATTTTCGAAAAAGATATAGACATTACGAGTTGTAGTCATACCTTTTGGACTCACTAACTCACCAACCACATTTATGTGCTTGATGAACAAAATTTTTAGTCAGTACTTAGACAAGTTCGTAGTAGTATTTATCGACGACATTCTGGTCTATTCAAGAAAAGAATAAGAACATAATGAACACTTAAGGATATTTCTGCAAACATTGAGGAAACACAAACTGTATGCCAAATTTGAAAAGTGTGATTTTTATCAGAAAGAAATACAATATCTAGGACATGTAATTTCAGTAGAAGGCATTTTCGTAGACCCGGAAAAGACAAAAGCCATTATGGAATGGTCAGTAGCTAAGGATGTAGCGGATATAGGGTCATTCATGGGAATCACCGGATATTACTACAGGTTTATAGAAGGATTTTCCAAGATAGCCTACCCTATCACGTCACTACAAAAGAAAGGAACCAAGTTTAATTGGTCTCAAAAGTGTTAGGACAACTTTAACAAGCTAAAATAATTATTGACATCAGCACCCATTTTGAAGGTAGAAGACCCAGATAAAGACTTCACAGTTTGTGTTGATGCAAGTAAAGAGGGACTAGGTGGTGTCCTAACTCAGGAATGGCACGCAATTTGTTACGAGTCCCGAAAATTAAAAGAACATGAGAGAAATTATGTCACTTATGACTTAGAATTGGGAGCAATAATACATGCCTTAAAAATGTGGCGAAACTATATAATAGGCAAAAAATTCCTACTATTGATGGATAATAGTGAGGTGAAATATCTGTTTAACCAACCAGATCTTAATGCAAGACAAGCAAGGTGGCTAGCCTTCTTGAGAGAATTTGACTTCGAGGTCAGACATATCAAGCGTAAGGAAAATAAAGTAGTAGTTTCTTTAAGCAGAAGAGTCCATGGGTTATTTGAGATAAACATCAGCAGGGGAGAAAGTGATATGGAACAAAGAATAAGGATGGCAGGTATCAACGACAGAAATTACACTAAGATAATGATAGAATTACAAAACAAGACCACCAACTCTGACAAAATAGATCTAAGCATTGACAAGAATAGACTATTACGAATCAAAAACACACTTTATATACTAGATTCAGCCGAATTGAAATCAACAATTTTGGACGAAGTGCATAAGAAACCGTATTCTGGCCATCCAGGTTACCAGAAAACAATAACAACACTTAGAAAACTATTTTTCTGGCCAAGTATGAAGGGAAAAACAATAGAATACTTGGCTAGGTGCCAAGATTGTCAGCAGGTTAAGGCCGAGCACCAGCATCCAACCAGCCTATTACAGCCTTTACCAGTACCAGATTGGAAATGGAAGACTATATCACTAGACTTTATAACATGTTTGCCTAAGAGTCAGAAACATAATGATTCTATCATGGCTGTAATCGATAAACTCAGTAAGTCTGCACACTTTATTCTTGTAAAGTCTACTTTTAAAGCTATAAACATTGCTGAAATATTCATGAAATAAATTTTTAGACTACATGGTATTCCTAAAATGGTGATTTTAGATAGAGATGTAAAATTTACATCCACTTTTTGGAAGGAATTGTTTGCAGTTTTAAACACTAACTTAAATTTTAGTACAAGCTATCATCCACAAACGGGTGGATAGATCGAAAGGAAAAACCAAATCATAGAGGATATGCTTCACATGTACATAAGAAAAAAACCAAGCAAGTGGGAAGACTACCTGCACTTGGTAGAATTTGCATATAACAATGGGTACCAAACTTCGGCTAAGTTGAGCCCTTTTGAAATACTGTATGGCAGAAAGTGTACGACTCCAATTACCTGGGATAACCCGACTGATAGACTCATGGTTGGACTAGAGATGCTCTAAGAAATGGAGAACATGGTGAGAAAGGTACAACAAACCTTGAAAGAAGCACAAGACAGACAAAAGAGCTATGTAGAATAGAAAAGAAGACACTTGGAATTTCAAGTAGGAGATCATGTTTATTTGAAGGTCAAAGCTCGAAAGAGCTCGTTGAATTTAGGGAATTGTGCCAATATGGCACCCAGGTTTTGTGGGCCCTTCGAGATACTAGCTCGAATTGGACCTGTAGCATACCAACTTGCACTTCCAGCTAATCTAAGAATTCATAATGTATTTCATGTTTCTTTGTTGAAAAAGTATATTCATGACCCTATTCATAAGATTGATTGGAATTTGGTGCAGGTGGAACCTGAAGGTGAGTTCCAGGTGGAACCCCTGCGCATTCTAGACCGGAGAGAAATAGCACTTCGGAAGAGAGTCGTTTCTTAGGTAAAGGTGCAATGGAAGCACTTTAGTCCTGAGGAGGCAACTTGGGAGTAGGAGAGAGATTTGTGGAAATCTCATCCAACCCTGTTCCAAGAAGGGAACGAACACTGCGGGCAATGTTTTACCAAAGGGGGAAAGGATGTGATATCTCCAAAAATAAAATATTTTGAAATTTAAAATTGCTGGAAATTTATTTTCGTCTTTAGTAAATTCGAATTTGGAAACTTTTTTCCATTTCTGGAAATTCCGAATTTCAAATTTGGTATTTGTAATTAATTATTTGACTATTGGGGAGAGACCTGATTTGACCCAACTAACTATTTGACTATGACACTTTTATGGAAACAAAATATTTTATGTTGATTGCAGGAGGACAAATGGAACAACCATGTTAAATTTAGCTGACCATGACTCCATGAGTGGGGAACATGTTGGAACTACCTCTATGTTGATTATTACAAGTGGAAAATCAGTGATTTGGCCATTGGCAGCCCCTGAAAATAAGGGATTTAGAAATCTTCAAAAATTCCCAAGGGAGGGAAAAAGACCTAGGAAAAATGGATAAATAGCATATGTGAGGAGGCAGGATGCTGCCAAGTATGATGGGAAAGGAGACTTTTGATTTACTTGTTGTTATGAACACTGCTTGGGTGCGAGGTAAGGAAACACTGCTAGAGTTGTAGGACAATGCTGAAGAGAAACTTTTCCAAGTTCACCGTCACGGATTCATGTTCAGGATAGGGGGTGAATCGGGGAAGTCATTTGGCTGCCCTATTCTACGGTTGGGAGGAACGTGGTTGTTCCCTTTGTTTTTCCGCAAGCTGGTTCAGATATGTAATTTTTTCCTTACTCTGTCCTTGGATGTTTTTTGTCTAACTGATATTATGCATCTACTTGTTCTAAATCGAAATAATTCTTTCAATGGATGATATCTATCATGGTATTAAATTTACAATCACATTCTAAATTCTGGAGTGGTCCCTCCCGAAAATCTGGAATACTAGGAAAATTTATTTAAATACGATTAGAGCAATTAGATAGGTTTAATTTGAAGTCGAAATGCTAGGATACTATGAATTCTTGAAAGAGACCACTCTACATAGATATGGGTCTATTTATGAGACTGAAGTATTAAATAGATCTAAATTTGAGCAACCGGAGTTGAGTCAATTTGTGCCTAAAGGGAACATTTAAATGTATCGCTAATTCCAAACAATCATGCATCTTAAAAGAGACTTCCTATTTTTTTTTATATTTAAGAATTGAAGAGGAATATTAAATAGCAAGAACCTTATGGATCACCTGGGCACTCATATATTATACACATATATACACATTAGAAAATAGAATGCAAACTGGAAGTAATCCATCTACATCAGAAAGTTAAGGAAATCTAGAAAACCCCTTTTGTTTATCATATGCTAAAACAATCATGGGAATTGATGCCTAACAGAAAATTTTATGCTTCCCTTGTTTCATTTAAAGAGTGGTCTACCCTTTCCACAGTCAAATTCTGTAACAAATTTAGAAATTTGTGAAACATTAAGAAGATCCGAATCAATTTTTGAATTGAATTTGTCACTCTGTGTCCTTTTTTTTTTACTGAGTTTGTAAACTCTGTTCATTTTTTCATTTTTCAGCATTTCGGAGTTTATTGGTTCAAGTTGTGTGGAGTTCTTTTGTTCTTGCAAATGCCAAAACCTGAAGTGGCCCCACAACCTGATCGAATTTCATTATTCGGTGATTACCGTTCTGTGTTGTTCATGCATCAAGCATTACCAAATGCCGAAACCCGATATTGGCTAGGCCCCATACCTTTTCGTGTTTTCATGATTTGGCATTGATGATCTACAGTGTTTTTGCATCGGGAGTTAGTAAGCCCCGAAACCCGAAATTGTTGGGCCCACACCCTAATCACATTTTGCATTTAGGATTTTATTGTTTCATTTTGTTTGTGCATAGTGTGTTCATAAACCCTGAAATCCCAAACCCCAAAACTATGAAGTGTTGGTCCCACTTTCCTTTCACTTTTCGCAATTCAGAAGTTTCTATATGTTGGCGTTTGACATTTGAATTCGAGAAATCCTGAACCCCGAAACCCCGAAGTGATGGTCCCACTTTCCTTTCACTTTTTGCAATTCAGGAGTTGCTATATGTTTGTGTTTGACATTTGAATTCACAAAGTCCCAAACCCCAAAACCTCGAAGTGCTTGTCCCACTTTCCTTTCACTTTTTCGCAATTCGGGAGTTGTGTGTTGGTGTTTGGCATTTGAGATCATGAAATCCTGAATTACGAGACCCCGAAGTGCTAGGCCCACAGTCTTTCTGCATTTTTCAATTTGGCAAACTGCGTGGTCTTTTGCTTCTTTTGTATTCGACATTTTGTAATCGCCGAAACCCGATTGACCTGTGGTTTTTTTTTTCACAAAACTGTAGGAACATAGTAGTAATTTGTTTTTACTGTAATGAATGGATTGGTAGAAACGATGTAGAATCTTCATCCAGGATAGAGGTAGAATAGAAATAATAAATCATATTATAGGTCACTGTGTACAGGGCATGACAAGTACAAAAATGACTGTATATGAAAGTATCAATCTAATTAAGAAGATTTTTAGCTTGATTTTTCCTAAGAGTTCTGCTTGCCATGAGGTCATACACCTTTAAGTATTCAAAATTTGTGTAATTAGACTATTTTTTAATGGCATAAACAGTAGATAACAAGATGGGATCCTTTGAGTTAACTATGCTTGATGTGTAAGCTACTGGTGTGTAAGAATGAGACCAAAGTTTAGATACTACCTATATAAATATAAGTATGTTGGAGTAGTTTGAAAATTAAGTAAAGTGATAGAATTATGGAAGAATTTATCCACATAAGCTTTTATGTTCGAAGTAAACTAGACTAGTGTAATAAAGTCATTATGGACATAAATGTATCTTACCTTCTCTTAAATTCTAAATCTTAAACAAAATTGATTTATGTCATAAAGATGGTCAAAAAAGTTTTTTTTATTTTTTTTATTGGTGAATTTGAGGTTCATTACACTTTCATTGTTGAAACCCTAGAAAGGTCTACAAAGGGAACTCAAATACCTTTCACGCCGAAGGTAAGAACCGAACAATTGAGATCCTTGAACAAACGAAATCCCTGAAAGAAGTATCATTCAAATTATTAGTAATCATAGATAAACATAACAAAATACCAATAAAATGATGACGGTTAAGAAGTATTCCATGATCATACTTAACTTTTGCTTCGACAGGCTTGCATGTCGTTCATTTTTTTCCTTGTCTCTTTTTCGACTGGACAGATGCCTGGACTGATGGTGGATGGCGTATTAAATCTCTGATGGATACCCTCACATCAAACATGGCCCAACATTAGTGAATTATACAAATGCTGACAACAAAAAAATTAACAAGGAGAATGTCCTTGCACAACAATTAATGATTCTAATAAAAGGCATTAATCAATAGTAGTTAGTTTTCTTGTAAATATTCAAGTCAGACTGTGCACTATCATGGCGTAAACTGCTCATACCGAACTAGAAACTACACATAACTGTAATAGACAAATAAATTTAACATCCATTAATTCTATAAGCTGAAACAATAATTTCTACTTGATTTCAGTAACTCAGTAATTTCTTATAAATTACGCACATATGCATATAAATTTATCATAACGAATAATGATTTCATAACAAAAATAAAACAAACACATAATTTAAAATACCCTGGGTATGATGCTAACCCTCCGTTTTCTGCTTGTCCTGTTGACCTTCCTGCTGCTGCCTTGCCCAGCTCGAATCCATAGACCAACTCTGCACAAAACCGAGTATCCACCCTGCAAACTAGGACAACTACCTAGCTCCAGGATACCATATGGATATCCTGGTCGCCGTGCCCAAAACCCCTAGCAAACCGGTGCCCCCTGAACTAATCCTCTTGACTCCAGAACTCAACTCTCCTCTCTGCAAATCCAAGAGAGCCCCAAAGAAAAAAATAATCTCGTAGAATGATCCCCCTCCTTCGTAAGCCTCCTCCTCTCATATCCTTCCTTCACCACCCTTTCACCCCATTTACTTCCTTACCTACCCATAGTTAATGCCCCTTATCCAATTATTTAATGTTCCCTATCCGTTTATTAATTCCCCTTATCCCTTCTGTATATGTAACCCTTTTTTTTTAACAATATAATTTATTAACTCTTTTAAATTTATACCCATGTTATTGAATATAATAGGTAGTTAATTAATTAATTAATCAATCAAAATTATAACGTTTAATTAATTAATAAATACTTAATTAATATCATTAGACCAATCTTTGTTTAGTTATTAACATGTTAGGAAAAATTTATTACCTAATAAATATTTACTTAATAATCCCTAAGTATATATTCTACTAGGGTTGTTACATACACCCACCCTTCAGGAAACTTCGTCCCGAAGTTAAGGTGTCTTATGGTACAAAGGAAAAGAAACCTGGTTCACACATTCATAACAATTAACCGACATTATCAGTAAGTAAGTCAAGAAAACTCATACATACTAGTGTATATGTACAAGAAATGCATGTGTAGCTAGTACATACAAATCTTGTGCATGTACTAATAATCAAAACTATCATCCCTTAGTAATTTATGTATGCATCCAATCCAGTCAGCAAGACTAGTCTTTTATAAAAGACAACAACCAATCAATTGTTTGAGAAATCCTTTAATTACTATTATCCGATCCAACAATTTTATTTTAAACAATTGTGGTTTAGTTACGAAGTTATGAATATTCATATATACACATTTTATTTTTTTTTGAAGGGAAAACATTAAATTCCACCACAAGACATATCTCCATACCATCTCAACTATTACTACTCATCCTTCCTCCCTAACCTACTTCCATCTCCATTCCTATCCTTCCTCTGCTAGACTATCTTGGAGCGTCAACTATATTGACCTAACTCCAAATAGAATCCGTAAGAGGAAGTGTCGCTATCTCGACCAAGCTTCCCTAGCAGGCATATGACAGTCATCATCACACGTCTTGGGGAGCATAAACTAACACCGTCCTCCCATGACTTCAGGTTTCGGAGGATACACAGTGGGAAATTCCTCCA
>JASDQU010099941.1:396545-419570 GCA_032191745.1 Picea mariana
TTTAGTACCTTTTCATTTTCAATTCGTATTGTTTATATATATTTAGATTTGTTTATATATAATCAAAATAATAGTTCGTTTGGTTTGCAGGTTAGGTGGGACTGGAGCTAGAGCTTGGAGCTTTGGCCCTCAGGCCCAGATTTCAAACAAAAATCTCTGATACCATGTGTAATAGCCAAATAAATTTAACATCCATTAATTCCATAAGCTAGAACAATAATTTCTAATTGATTTCAGTAACTCAGTAATTTGTTATAAATTACGCACATATGCATATAAATTTATCATAACGAATAATGATTTCATAACAAAAATAAAACAAATACGTAATTTAAAATACCTTGTGTCTGATGCACCCTCTGTTTTCTACTTGTCTTATTGACCTTCCTGCTGCTGCCTTGCCCAACTCGAATCCACAGACGAACTCTGCTCAAAACTGAGTATCCACCCTGCCAACTAGGACAACTACCTAGCTCCAGGATACCATATGGATTTCCTGGCCCCCGTGCCAAAAACCCCAGGCAAACTGGTGCCCCCTGAACTAATCCTCCCGACTGCAGAACTCAACTCTCCTCTCTGAAAATCCAAGAGAGCCCCAAAGAAAAAAATAATCGTGTAGAATGATCCCCCTCCTTCGTAAACCTGTTCCTCTCATATCCTTCCTTCACCGCCCTTTCACCCCATTTAATTCCTTACTTACCCATAGTTAATGCCCCTTATCCAATTATTTAATGTTCCCTATCCATTTATTAATTCCCCTTGTCCCTTCGATATACGTAACCCTTTTTTTTTAACAATATAATTTATTAACTCTTTTAAATTTATACCCATGTTATTGAATATAATAGGTAGTTAATTACTTAATTAATTAATCAAAATTATAACCTTTAATTAATTAATAAATACTTAATTAATATCATTAGACCAATCTTTGTTTAGTTATTAACATGTTAGGAAAAATTTATTACCTAATAAATATTTTACTTAATAATCCCTAAGTATATATTCTACTAGGGCTGTTACAATAACCATCCTTAACTGAATCAATTATAGTAGTTATAAGTCATTTAAACATTACAAAGATATCCCATCTTTTTAACCTAATCGAATAGAACACAATGAGGGTAATGATTACTATAAGAAAACATTGGAAGTATTGCAAAATATCATCATTGGACTATTCAAAGTTTTGTAGAGGTCTTAAGAGTATTCGACATCAATCAAAAATTCGACATATGGAAATAAACCGGAAGGTTATGAAACCATTTATTATAAACCTCTTAGACAAACATGAACGAATGTACTCTCCCTGAAATCAGAGAATAAAATAGCAATGAACTCAAAGAAAATCACTTCCCCATGATTTAGGATAACTTCGAGAGAAATAAAGAAAAGTTACACCAAATAATACAGAAAATGCATTATCTCCCTCTTCAACCAAAGTATCAGTAGTGAGAAACTTAGCAGAGATGAGGACTGATGCAGGAGCATCGCTCACTCATCAAGCGAGCCAGCACATTGAGAGGAAACAGTTGGACAGTGCCAGCACATATTTTGAAATACTTGGGAGTTGTTGCGCCGCTCTTTAATGAATTCATTCATAAAGAAGCACACTTGTATTGTAAAGGGGACCTTGAGCCTTTAAGCTCTCGTCCTTTAGTAGGTCGGAAGGCATTTAATAGATTTAATGCAGGTAGATAGAATAGTTAAGTCTAGATTAGACAGTTCAATTTTCAAAGAGGGAAAACGGATATAGACACCCTCCTTTGTATCATTGTAACATTAGCAGCATTCAGGAGGAAGAAGAGGAGCAAGCAGAGAATTTGTGAAGAGCACCCATCTACAAATGTTATTGAATTAATAGAAGTGAGTCTTTGATTTAATTTCATGGTTGGTGTTGTTTCTCTGTGTATGTTGCTTATGTACTCTTGAATGTTTGTTTCCAGGTCATGCATTTGTTTCAAATATGATGTGCATGTGATTTCAGGGTTTTAACTGAAGTCTGAGAGAGAAGAGAATGAGTTTCAATTGTTTCTCTGTCTGAGCTGTGAGATTCCTGCATAGAGTGCAGTTGAATTCATCTGCATAGAGTGCATTGATGAGGCTCGACAGTTAAACTCTTATTCTCGTTTACCCAGAAGTTCAAAGGGGTTGGTAGAGCCGTGCAGGAGAAGTGCAGGCTGAATTTGAAGTCTCAGTGGCTAGTCTGAGCAGAAGAAGGAAGAGACTGCTGTCGCCAGAAGTGCACAGAGCCTGGAAGACTCAAGACTTCGAGAGTTGTTGAGGTCAAGCACAAGAGTGTGCGCAACCTCTCTGAAAGAATTAGATTTGACAAGATCAGGAGGGATAGTTCCTTCGTGACGCAGGAGAGGAGTGCCAGGAAGCGGCTCAAGGAAGGGTTGAGCAGGAGAAAGATATTGATTCAGAGAATTCCTTACGGAGGAGGAATCAACGGCGAGGTCTTGCAGGGGGAGATTCACGAATTCCCACCTATCATCAGATCTTGGAGAAGTTGTGAGGGATTTAACTCTTAGGCGCAGGAGGAGTCCAAGAGGCATCGGGATTCGGCTTATCGGGGTTTACGGAGGCAAGAGTTTCACATTTGTTGAAATCACGATTAGTGACTTCCCGAAGCCATTAGAGCCATCGATCACTATAGGGACAGGTAACACAAGATCCCGGAGAGTCGGGATTCGGCATTTCGGGACTTCCCAATGCAAAGGAATTGCGACCTTTGAAATCGTGATCACGCGATTTCCGATAGGGCTGAGAGAGAAGGTGACGTGGCAGGAAGAAAGTGCACATGCGTATCGGAGTTCAGGGTTCAGAGATTCATGGCGCATGTGAACTGCGACATCGCATGTTCCAATTTCCCGATAGGGAAATCCCCGACAAGCACAGAAGCATTGACCTTTGACCCATCAGGGCTCGGGGTTTTGGTTAGCACGAGGAATGCGCTCACAAGTTCCATGATAACGTGAAACCCAATTTCCCAAGAAGACTGTCGGGAGATCAATAGAGCATCCTATGGGTGACAAAAGGTCCCGATACGGGATTTGAAGGTCATTATAGCTCTTCGGGCCTGAGTGAAAGAAGGTCCTGGTAGTTGCGGGACGTGAGGTAAGGCTGGGTAACATCTGCGCCAAAGTGGTATCAGAGCTAGAACCTGTTTTCTTTCTGAAGTAGAGAAGATAAATTTACCATGCCGCCCAGGAGAGAAAGACAATCACTTGGTCCAGAAGACAGGGATGTGCGAAGAAGAGGTAGGTCGACAGGAAATCCAAAAATGGAACAACAGATGAGAGATCTCCGAGCAAGACTCGAGGATATGGAGACTGCACAAAGACGCGGAGTTGGTGCAGGGGATCTTAGTGATTCCGAAGTTGAAGAGGAGGATGGACATGAAGAAGAGGTCACAGCAGAGGATGCATCAACCGAGAGATTGATTAAAGCTATTGCCAGGATGAGTTCGAAGAAAAAAATGGATATTCCAGCGTATGAAGGAAGCCTGAATGCAGAAGAGTTGCTGGACTGGATCCGAGCTCTTGACACCTACTTCGACTATGAATATATCGAAGAGGATAAAAAGGTAAGGCATGCTGTCAAAAAATTGAAAGGACATGCAGCATTGTGGTGGGACGAGATACAAGCAGATAGACGTTCCAAGGGCAAACAGAAGATTAAAAGCTGGGATAGAATGATTGCTAAGATGAAAGCAAAGTTCATCCCAAGGGATTATCATATCACACTATTCAGGAGGATGTAGAACTTGAGATAGAAATTGATGACGGTGAAGGAATACACCGAAGAATTTTACAAACTCAATATCAGAGCAGGTCATCGGGAGAGCGATGATGAGAAAGTAGCCAGATACCTGAATGGTCTGAGATACGACATTCAGGATGAATTAAGCATGTCAACTATCAGAACTGTTGAAGATGCTTACCAGATGGCTCTGAAATCCGAAGAGAAGTTGAACCGTAAGCAAGGATAGCAAGGGTGAGGCAGAAGTCAGCCCAGAGGCAAGGCAGTTGCCCAAGAGAAATATCAGAATCCCAAGGAGGAATGGAAGAAACCTCAAGGTAATATTGAGAGAGGTGGAACCTCATAGTGAGGACAACAATATGCTGAGCTGAGGAGACAACATACAGAGCAGGGTGGTGGATATGCTGACGCGAACACTTTTCCTCATACCAGAGGTAGGGGAAGAGGCAGAGGAGGAATCATCACATGTTTTACATGTGGAAAGGATGGACATAAAGCCATTGACTGTCCAGACAGGAAAACAGATAGAGGAGAAGCTCACATCATTGAGGTGCGGAGGCGTGATGTTGAGAATGAAGAAACTGAAGCAGGAAGGTCGCTGACGGTGCATAAGGTTCTCTTAGCGCCCGAGAAGGAGGTGGAGGATACAGCTCAAAGAAGCAACTGTTCAGGATAGCTTGCACAACCAGGGACAAGAAATTCAAGGTCATTGTGGACAGCGGAAGCACCAATAATCTCGTTTCAACTGAGATGGTGGAAAAATTGGAGCTGGAGACAACTGATCACCCGAGTCCATATAAAGTCTCGTTGCTACAGAAGGGACATGAGGTGAGTGTCACTAAACAATGTTTAGTTGAATTTAAAATTGGGGGATATAATGATAAGGTACTATGTGATGTCATTCCCATGGATGTCTGTCATGTATTGATGGGTAGACCATGGCAATATGAATGGAATGTGGTTCATGATGGAAGGATGAACACATACACTTTGAAAAAGGATGGGAGGACACACAGACTTCTTCCGATAAAGGATAAAGAAGTGAAGCCGGAAGTAAGTAACACCATACTTCTCATGAGTGGGAAGGAGCTTCTCACGGAGATGGAGAATAAGGAAGATCCACAATTCTTTGTGGTCAGGAAACTGAGAATTATCCTGACTAGCACAAGAGTGGATGACCTATCGGACGAGATTCAGGAACTGTTGGGAGAGTTCAGTGACATCATCGTCGACAAACTACCTCATTCGTTGCCACCAATGAGGAGTGTGAGTCATCACATCGACCTCATACCAGGAGAAAGTTTACCGAACAAGGCTGCGTACAGGTTGACGCCACGGGAGAACAAGGAGGTCAAAAACCAGGTCCAGGAATTATTGAATAAAGGACTGGTCAGGGAGAGTCTAAGTCCATGTGTTGTTCCGATAGTGCTAAGTCCGAAGAAGGATGGAGGATGGAGGATGTGTACAGGCTCCAGGGTGATAAATAAGATAACCATCGGGTACAAATTTCCACTACCGAGAATGGATGATCTGATGGATTGCCTGAGTGGGGAAAATTATTTTTCAAAGATTGATCTTAAGAGCGGATATCACCAGATTCGTATGAGGGAAGGTGACGAATGGAAGATAGCGTTCAATACAAATGAAGGTTTGTACGAATGGCTGGTCATGCCGTTTGGTTTGACAAACGCGTCGAGCATATTCATGAGGTTGATGAATGAAGTCCTGAGGGAATTCATTGGAAAGTTTGTAGTCATATATCTGGATGATATATTGATCTACAGTAAGACAAAGGCTGAACATTTAAAACATTTGGCCATTGTGATGAGGAAGCTACAGCAAGAAAAGATGTTGATAAACATGAAGAAATCTTCATTCATGAAGAAAGAACTCATTTATTTGGGTTTTGTTGTTTCAGCGAATGAGTTGAAAATGGATCCGGAAAAGGTGGAAGTGATTAAGAATTTTCCATCACCGAGAAATGTTTTCGAGGTGAGAAGTTTTCATGGATTGGCTAGTTTCTACAGAAAATTCATTAGGAACTTCAGTGGAATTAGCGCAGCGATGATGGACATCGTGAAGAAGTGACACAAGTATTTTCATTGGACAGCAGAGGCTGAGAAAAGCTTCAATCTATTAAAGTTGAAGATCATAGAGCAACCAATTCTGGTGTTGCCTGATTTTCAAAAGACATTTCAGGTGAAGTGTGATGCCAGCGGATATGCTAGAGGAGCGGTCTTGAGTCAGGAGGACAGGCTAGTTGCATATTTCAGCGAGAAGATGGATGAAGCAATGCTGAAATATTCCACATATGATAAAGAGTTTTATGCCATCATACAGGCATTAAAGAAGTGGAGGCATTACTTGATCCCGAAAGAATTTGTATTGTACAACGATAATCATGCATTGTAGTTTGTGAGTCAACAAGATAAGTTAAACCAGAAGCATGTAAAATGGGTAGAGTATATGCAGAATTTCACATTTGTGATAAAACACATTTCAGGAACTGCTAACAAAGTGGCTGATGCTTTGAGCAGGAAATGTTTACTGTTGCAGGAGTTCCGAGTCAAGACATTGGGTTTTGAAAATCTGAAGGGCATGTACGCAGGAGACGTAGATTTTTTAGAAGCGTATGAAGCAGTTGAGAATCCCGTTCTTAGGGATCGGAGCCCATGGATAGATTTCATGATCCAGGAGGGATTGCTGTTCAGAGGCAACCAGTTATGCATTCCGAATTGCTCCATAAGGGAGAACCTGCTAAAGGAGAAACATAGCGGTGGATTAGCAGGACACTTTGGCCATGATAAGACATTCGCAAAACTGAGTGAATCATATTTTTGGCCAGGGATGCGAGAATATGTTAAAAGATTTGTTGACAGATGTAGGATTTGTCAACATTCGAAAGGTAGAAAGAAGAACGCGGGTTTTTATCAGCCATTGCCTATACCCGGGAGGCCATGGGAAGCGATAAGAATGGATTTTGTATTGGGTTTGTTGAGGATGCAGAGAGGGGTTGATTCCATATTTGTGGTGGTGGACAGGTTTTCTAAGATGGCACATTTTATTCCGTGTCAGAAGACCAGCGATGCAACACACATCGCAAACTTGTTTTTCAAAGAGATTGTCAGACTTCATGGATTACCAAGAAGCATTGTCTCGGACAGGGATACCAAATTCATAGGTCATTTTTGGAGGATGCTATGGAAGAAGCTAGGGAAAAACTTAGCGTTTAGTTCAGCTTACCATCCGCAGACAGACGGACAGACCGAGGTGGTCAACAGAAGTCTTGGAGACTTACTGAGGAGCTTGGTGACAGAGCACCATGGAAGCTGGGACAACATATTGCCACAGGCCGAGTTTGCGTATAATGATTCAGTGAATCAGAGTACAGGCAAAAGCCCATTCCAAATTGTGTATGGGGCACAACCGAGGGGAGTTTCTGAACTCAGGGAGTCAGAACAGGCTATGACTAGCAGTGCGAGCACAGAAGAGTTTGCTGAGGCAATGAAGGAACTTCACGGCAGGGTGAAGCAGCGACTGATGGATTCAAATCAGGAGTACAAACGCAGAGCAGATCAGCATCGGAGACAACTTCAGTTGTAAGTTGGGGATCTTGTTCTAGCACACTTGAGGAAGAAAAGGTTTCCAAGGGGAACATACAACAAATTAAAAATGAAAAAGATTGGGCCATGCAGAGTCCTGAGGAGATTTGGAGAAAATGCTTATGAAATTGAGTTGTTAGATGGCATCGATATATATCTGATATTTAATGTTTCGGATTTATACCCATACAAGGTTGGAGAAGAAGAGACTGGAATTGAGGAACCAGTGATCCAGTGGCAGAATCAATTACCAGTAGCAGAAAGGCCACAGATGGAGCGTATACTGGACAAACAAGTGGGGCGAAAGACCAGGCAAAAGCAGTACTTTGAGTATATGGTGAAATGGAAGAATCATCCAGTGGAGGATGCCAATTGGGAAAATCAGGCAGTGATACACAAGCATGGACAAACCGTGCAGGAGCTCATGGACAGGAGCCAATGAAAGCTTTCAAGCCGAGGAGTATGATGCAGGAGCATCGCTCACTCATCAAGCGAGCCAGCACATTGAGAGGAAACAGTTGGACAGTGCCAGCACATATTTTGAAATACTTGGGAGTTTTTGCGCTGCTCTTTAATGAAGTCATTCATAAATAAGCGCACTTTTATTGTAAAGGGGACCTTGAGCCTTTAAGCTCTCGTCCTTTAGTAGGTCGGAAGGCATTTAATAGATTTAATGTAGGTAGATAGAATAGTTAACTCTAGATTAGACAGTTCAGTTTTCGAAGAGGGAAAATGGATATAGACACCCTCCTTTGTATCATTGTAACATTAGCAGCATTCAGGAGCAATAAGAGAAGCAAGCAGAGAATTTGTGAAGAGCACCCATGTACAGATGTTATTGAATTAATAGAAGAGAGTCTTTGATTTAATTTCATGGTTGGTGTTGTTTCTCTGTGTATGTTGCTTATGTACTCTTGAATGTTTGTTTCCTGGTCATGCATTTGTTTCGAATATGATGTGCATGTGATTTCAGGGTTTTAACTAAAGTCTGAGAGAGAAGAGAATGAGTTTCAATTGTTTCTCTATCTGAGCCAGGAGATTCCTGCATAGAGTGCAGTTGAATTCATCCACATAGAGTACGTTGATGAGGCTCGACAGTTAAAATCTTATTCTCGTTTACCCATAAGTTCAAAGGGGTTGGTAGAATCGTGCAAGAGAAGTGCAGGCTAAATTTGAAGTCTCAGTGGCTAGTCTGAGTAGAAGAAGGCAGAGACTGCTGTCTCCAGAAGTGCACAGAGCCTGGAAGACTCAACACTTCGAGAGTTGTTGAGGTCGAGCACAAGAGTGTGCGCAATCTCTCTGAAAGAATCAGATTTGACAAGCTCAGGAGGGATAGTTCCTTCATGACGTAGTGGAGGAGTGCCAGGAAGCGGCTCAAGGAAGGGTTGAGCAGGAGAAAGATATTGATTGAGAGAATTCCTTACAGATGAGGAATCAACGGCCAGGCCTTGCAAGGGGAGATTCACGAATTCCCGCCTACCATCAGGTCTTGGAGAAGTTGCAAGGGATTTAACTCTTAGGTGCAGGAGGAGTCCAAGAGCCATAGGGATTTGACTTTTCGGGTTTTATGGAGGCAAGAGTTTCACATTTCTTGAAATCGCGATTAGCGATTTCCCGAAGCCATTGGAGTCGTCGATCACTATAGGGACAGGTGACAAGATCCCGGAGAGTCAGGATTCAGCATTTCGGGACTTCCCAATGCAAAGGAATTGCGACCTTTGAAATCATGATCATGCGATTCCTAATAGGGCAGAGAGAGAAGGCGACGTGGCAGGAAGAAAGCGCACGTGTGTATCGGAGTTCGGGGTTCGGAGATTCATGGCGCATGTGAACTTCGACATCGCATGTTCCGATTTCCCGATAGGGAAATCCCCTACAAGCACGGAAGTGTTGAACTTTGACCCATCGGGGCTTGGGGTTTAGGTTAGCACGAGGAACGCGCTCACAGGTTTCGCGATAACGCGAAACCCGATTTCCCGAGAAGACTTCCGGGAGATCAATAGAGCATCCTGTGGGTGACAAAAGGTCCCGATATGGGATTTGAAGGGCATTATAGCTCTTCGAGCCTGAGTGAAAGAAGGTCCTGCTAGTTGCGGGATGCGAGCTGAGGTTGGGTAATGTCTGCGCCAAGGACCACGTCGTTTTTTACAACCCTGGAGAAACTACCATGGAAATACACTGTGCCTCAAAGATTTGTTACACAGAGCATCTTCGTAGAACTCAACAATGACAACTGTGAACCCACATCAACCCTAAATAGCGGCCTGTCATCTTGGAGTAAATGTGGGGAGCATGAAGGGCGGTTGGCCATGTGACAATGTCAGAACTGGTATGACACCTTGGGTATAGAGCCCAGTAAATTCAATGGAAATCGCAGGTCTACCATTTATAAAACTTGCAGAGCCTTAACTGCCTTGATAGTGGACCATTTCTTCCACTTAAGGAGTGCCACGATGAGACACCTTCGCGACTAGACTGAAGTTAAAACCCCTTTCTTTTCCTCGTTGTTATCATGAGTCAGTAGTCTGATCCTAGTGGTGGAATTTCCATTGGCATTTGGATGTAGGAACTATTTTATGATTAACCCTGGTACTAAGCACCATTAATTAATTGAGGCATAGTGGATATGCTAATTACCTGATATTAAAAACCCGACCCTATGAATCATATGGTTGGGAACTAAGTAAAGTCGCCTAGGGTTAAAATTAATCAGGTAGACATGTGTGCAAATATGGAAGTCTTATGTTTAAAAAGGGTGAATCATAGTAGGAGTTATAAGGCCCATCTTATATACATGGTCCATTACACAAAAAATTAAATGGAATTGGAGGCGAAAGGGACCTATTGTGGTAAGTAGAGTTTAGAGGTTTTCCTTTTGAGGTTTTCATGAACAATGTTTTATAACTGATCTTATAATCAAGTTTTGTATATATTTTCTTTTGCCAAATAGTTATATAAACTAAAAATAAAAAATAAAAAATATTTGTGTGATTATGAGGTACATTACACATCCTAGCATAACAATAATACAAGTCTAATAGGGTTCTTCTCCTCCTAGTCTAGAAATACATAATGAATGGAGGAACTTTAATGGATTATAAAACAGAGCAAGAATGATATGTTTTATGGGTAGAGTGTTAGTCCTCTTATGAATAGTTTGGATTAACATTTTAGAAGTTAAATAAGAGTAATGTGTCAGAAAAGGATTTGATTGAAAGACATTATTTGGGTCTAAGTTGCCTTTGTCAAATAGACTTTACTTTCTCCCCTTCAACAAAAAGAAATAATATTTTAGCAATTTTTCAAGTCAATTACATATGGTATCAAAGTTCTTGGTTACAACAGTTATGCCTAAGGGAAGCACCAGAAATATATTTTGCTGAAGGATAAATATAACAAATAATATTTACTTTTACAAACAAAAAAAATTGTCTTTTGTAAAAATGTCAGCGTGGAATAGAGAAGGAGACAGACCTAATAAAAACCACAATCAAGAGCTCCCTAGAGATCCCAAACATCATAGTAAGGGGATTTCAACCACCCAATCATTGGAAATGATGAGTTATCTTATTGTTGAAATAAATGTTTATAAAGAGGATAATGAAAAAGTAAAGAAATCATAGGAAGAACAACAAAAAATAAATGAAATGTTGTTACGTAGCATAGCAAAAAAAAATTCCAAGAAACAATGAGATGGAAGAGGAGGTTAATAAAAATTCCTCAAAGAATCCTAGTCATCAAATAAAAGGAGAAGACAACTCTTCCAAGGACACACACATGACAGAAAATAAGGCATCTACAGGAAAGAAGAGAAAACAATTGGATCATCCAGAAGGTGAATTCAAAAAGATAAAACCCTCCAACTTTGATGGAGAATAAAAGACTGGTGAGGAAGTTGAATCTCGACTGCTAGAAATAAATAAATACTTTCAGATTTATAATTGTTCTAGTAATATGGAGGTTAGAATAACCATTTATAACTTAACGGGAAAATCTAGTATCTGGTGGCAAGATCTAAAGCTAGCGAAAGGACTGAAAGAAAAAAAAATGTAATGGTAAGAATTCAAAAAACATTTAAATCAAAAATACCTATCAGAATTTTTTTACAAAATAAAGACCAAATAATTTTATGAATTGTGAATAGAACAAATGGCTATGGATGACCTGATTAATAAATTTCTAGATCTGTTAAGGTTTGTGATCGATATCAAAGAAGATAAAGTTGAAAATAAAAGGTTCTTGAGTTGTCTACCACAATATTATAATGATAGAATTGAATTTGCTAATCCTAAATATTTAAATGAGTTGTTTAGGAAGGCAAGAATGTGTTATGAACAATATAAACATAGATCTAAAACTCCTAAGGCTTTGAAAAATAAGAAGCATGATAAATTTAATCAACGCAAGAAAGGTTTCCAACCATTTCCTTTCCATAACATGACTAAAGGATTCAAAAATGAAATACTATCCCTCTAACACACATCATACTTAGGGTGGAAATAAACTAGTTAATTCAGGATTCAAGAAGATATGGGATAGTCCCAGAGAACTATTGAAATGTTGGGAGTGTGGAGAACCCCACCTACGAAGGAATTGTCCATGCTTAAACCCGTCAGTAAAAAATTTAGTCCACAATCTTCAAGAGGCTTAAAAAATGGGAGGTATTGGAAGAATCATGCATAGGATCAATGCATCTTTGGATGGCATGCAAGCAGGTCATCAATTTACTCTTGTGGAAGTTGAAGGTAGAATTCATAACAAAAATGTTTCTATACTAACTGACCCATGAGCTATTCTAATTTATATTACTCCATTCTTAGTAGAATCGAACAAGCTAAAGACGGTAAAACATGGTAAATCATGGTTAGTACAACTAGCAACAGGGACAAAAAGAAAGGTAACATAATTTACTTTTGATTTTGAACTCAGTATAAGTGGTCAGAATACAAAGCTAAATATGAATGTCTTACCTTTAAGGTCTTATGACGTAATTATCAAAATGGACCAGCTAGAAATCCATAAAGTAATATTGAATTGTTATGAAAAGTCATTCATGTACAAGGATGAAAATAATACAACAAGAAAAGTTCAGGGAAAGTGAAAACCTATATCTGTTAGACAAATATCAACAATGCAATTCAAGAAATGTATTAATAAGGGTTGCAAAATATATGCTATTCAAATAACTAATATTTTAGAAAAATAAATAAAACCGAGATTGGAATACTTTTCATTCCTTCAAGGGTTCAAGGATGTATTCATAGAAGAGATATTGGAACTACTTGCGAGGAGAAAAATAGATTTCTCTATCTATCTACTATTGTGATATGCCCCATTATTAAAGGCACCATATAGAATGAGTGTTCCCGAACTAACATAACTAAAAATTCAGTGACATGAACTGTTAGATAAAGAGTATAGAAGACCAAGTGTTTCACCTTGGGGAGCACCATTTTTGTTTATTAAAAAGAAATATGGAATGCTAAGATGGAAGACGATTAAAAATAAATACCCTTTTCCTAGAATCAACGATCTCTTTGGCCAGGTTGGAGGAGAAAAAATATTCTCTAAGATACATTTGAGATCTACATATCACCAAGTCAATATAAAGGACGAAGACGTAAATAAAACAACATTTACAACATGTCATGTACATTATGAATTTGTAGTGATTTCGTTTGGACTTACTAATGCACCAACAAATTTTATATGCTTGATCAATAGTATATTCAGCCAGAATTTTCATAAATTCATGCTTATTTTTATTGATGATATTCTAATCTATTCAAAAACTAAAGAATAACATGAACAACATTTGAAAATAGTATTACAAAATATAAGAGAACATAAGTTGTATTCTAATTTTGATAAATGTGATTTCTACCAAAGTAAGATACAAAATTTACGACATGTAATATCAGAAGACAGTATTGCAGTAGACCCTAAATAGATTAAAGCCATTATGGAATGGCCTATTCCTGAAGATGTAGAATACATAAGTTCATTCATGGGGATTACCGGATATTACCGGAGGTTTATCGAAGGATTTTCCATAATATCCTACTCGGTTACATCACTGTAGAAAAAGGGAATGAAATTTAATTGGTCCCAAAAATGAGAATACCGTTTTGACAAACTAAAAGGACTATTGACTACAACACTAATCCTTAAGGTAGAAGATCTAGATAAAGAATTTATAGTTTGTGTGGATGAAATTAAAGAGGGATTAGGAGGAGTGATAACACAGGATGGACATGTCATATGTTATGCATCACACAAATTAAAAGAACATGAATGAAACTACGTAACTCACGATCTAGAATTAGCAGTTGTGATTCATGTATTGAAAATGTGGTGACATTATTTAATGGGAAGAAAATTTCTATTACTAACAGATAACAATGGTGTAAAACACTTGTTCAATTCACAAGATATCAATGCAAGACAAGCAATATGGTTGGCCTTTTAAAGTGATTTCAATTTTGAAGTACGGCACATCAAGTGAAAAGAAAATAAAGTTAGAAATGCACTAATTTGAAGGACTAATGATCTTTATGAAGTAATTATCAGCAAGGTAGAAAACAATATTGAGGATAGGATAAAATATGCAATAAGAAATGATGAAAAATACATCAAAACAATGAAACAATTGCAAAGATATGAAGAAAATTTGCAGAGTATAGATATCAATATAGATGAAAATGGGTTGTTAAGGCTCATAGACAGGTTATATGTACCCAACTCTACTGAATTGAATATGGTAATTCTTGATGAGCTACAAAAAAAAACATATTTTGGACATTCAATATACCATAAAATGATCATAGCATTAAGAAAACAGTTTTATTGGCCTAACATAAAAAATGAAATAGTTGAATACTTGTCTAAATGTTTAGACTGTCAACAGGTAAAGGATGAACATCAACATTTGACATGTCTATTACAAGATATGTCTATACCCAAATGGAAGTGGGAAATTATTTCAATGGACTTCATCACAGGTTTTCCTAAGACTCAAAGACAAAACAACTCAATTCTGGTAGTGATTTATAAGCTAAGTAAATATGCACATTTTATACTTGTGAAACCTACTTACAAAGAGATTAATATCGCTGAATTTTTTATGAAATAAGTATTTAGGTTGCATGGGATTCCTAATATGGTGATTTCAGATAGAGATGTCAAATTTACATCCAATTTTTGGATAGAATTGTTTGAAGGTTGGGATAATAATTTGAATTTCAATAGAAGTTACCATACAAAAACAAATGGGAAAACAAAACGAACAAATCAAAGTATCGAAGACATGTTGCGAATGTATGTAAGGAAAAAACCAACTAACTGCGAAGAGTATCTACACTTAGTTGAATTCACATATAGTAATGGGTATCAAGCATCAACTAAGATAAGTCCATTTGAAGATTTATATGAAAGGAAATGTACAACCACAATCAATTGGGATAATCCGGTTGACAAGATTATGGTTGGACGATAAATGATCCAGGAACTAGATAGGGTACTAAAAAGGGTACAACATAACTTGAAAGAGGCACAAGATCGATCGAAAAGTTATTCAGATCTAAAAAAGAGACATCAGGAATTAAAAATTGGAGAGCCTGTATATCTCAAAGTCAAAGTGAGGAGAAGATCCCTAAAACTAGGAAGTTGTTCCAAGTTGGCACCAGGATTTTGTGGTCCTTTCAAGATATTAACTTGAATCAGACCAATGGTGTATGAACTATCACTTCCTGCAAATTTAAAAATTCATAATGTTTTCCATGTTTCATTATTAAAAATAGATAGTCATGATCATACTCACATCATTGATTGGAACATGGTGTAGGTGGAACCAGAATGTGAGCTCCAAACAGAACCTCTATGCACTCTGGACAGGAGATAAACAATACTTTGGAACAGAGCCATCACCCAGGTAAAAGTGCAATGGAAGTGCTTTAGTCCTGAGGAGGCTAGTTGGGAATTGGAAGAAGAAATGAGGAAATAATATCCAATTATGTTCCAGGAGATTATTTTAACACTTAGGATAGTGTTATACTTAAGTAGGAGAGGATGTGATATCCTCGATTTTTTCAAAAAATAAATTATTGTTGGGTATGTGTTATATTCTTTGCAGGAGTAGTAGTGTCACATGCCTCGGGAAACATGTCACATGCCTCGAGAAAAATGTCACATATTTAGGTTGTTTTTTGGCACATGTTTTTGCCAATGGTTTTCTATTTCCGGTTAAGGAATTAGGGTTGTGGATTAATCTAGGTCATTGGGTTAGGGTTTTGGATGTCGTTGGCTCCTATATGTATATTGTATTGTAAACAATGTATCACAAATGAATGAATATAGAATATGTTGGTTTTCCAGGAGAAAAATATCTCTGTAATTTTTGTATTTGTCATTGTGTCTTTTATGTTATTTTACTGAATATATGTTTGCAGTAGATATTGTACAAGGTTAAAATCTACAATTATTTCTAGTTGCTAAAAATAATAAATTTCCATTTATGGAAATTTGAATTTAGATTTTTGGAATTATGTAATTATTATCTTAATGATTGTTGGACAAAGATTTGACTTTCCAACTTCCCTCTTTTGATGGTCACATGTATAGGACAAACCTTTTAATAAATTTAATGCTATAAGACAAATGGAACATCGAGGTTAACAATAGTTGACTATGACTCCATGAGTGGGGAACATGTTTTAGTTAACTCAGAGCTAGTTTTTACAAGTGTCATAAGTTGAGTCATGTCCCTAGTAGCTCTTAAAAATCAAGGATTTGTAAAGGTGGGAATTTATCAAGGAGAGAAAGGAATGCAAATTCCTAGGTATGAGATAAATACAACATATGTGGGAGGGAGGACATTTCTTAGTATGTTGGGGAAAATAACTGTTTTTCTGTTATGAGTAGACCTGGTGTTAGGAAAGAAATTTTATGAATTGTTCAAGGTGATAGTGGCTAAGGAGTGATACTCAGTTTTCCCTTATGGACTCATAGTGAGGCTAGGTGGTGATCATGACAGGTGATCGTGGATGTCTTGTTTCTATGGTTGGGAGGAATGTGGTTGTTCGATTTGTTTTCCCAACATCGATTGTTCAAATATGTATCTTTATTATGTACTTTCATTTTCTGAAGTGTTATATGGTTGATTATATATATGTGTGTGTGTGTGTGTGTGTGTGTGTGTGTGTGTGTGTGTGTGTGTGTGCCTCATGGCCATGATAGATTTGTGGATTTTCCCACTGTTTAAAATACCTGTTAGTCTTTTTTTTTTGAAGTGTCATATGTTTAATGTGTGTATATATATATATATATATATATATATATATATATAGTAATCTGTATGGGTTCACCTCATGGCCATGGTAGATTTATTGATTTTCCTACTGCTTAAATTACCACACACAAAACAAACTACTTCAGAAAAGAAACAAGTGAAACCAGAAAAAATCATATTATATCGAAGAAAAATAACTAAACTGTGTAGTTTTACTTCTTCATATATATTTCGAACTAGAAGAGTTAATAAGAAGCTCATGCGATCATGATTGAGCATAAATAGAGAAGAATTAAAAGTCCCATAAATATATATATTTATATATTAATGAAGAGAGTTATCTGTTACAATAAATCTCAGAGTGTTATGATAAAGTGTAATTATAGATTCGATGAGTCCCCGACTAATAAAAATGTTGATACATTTGGGGTTTTATATACCGAAGAAATTTCTAGTTAGTTTAAACATAATTTAAAGAATCTACAACAACAATCTATAACACAAGTAAGTGAGCGTAAATATCTCATTGACTAGGGGAAGTGAATCTCACTAAGAAGCCATGGAACCTGAGTACCTTTTGAATACATAACGCCTCCCTTTGCAAAGTCGAACTTATGATTTCAACCTGCAAAAGGGAAAAATGAAAGTATTAATACTATACCTATATTAATTAAAGCAATAAGGTAAATAAAATAATAAGAGGATGTAAACTTATCTTGGGCATGGATGGAAATCTAGTCATCTTCTTGTACTCACGTTGTAATGTACCCCAAATTTCACAAATGATATTTTTTATTATTGGGAAAAACTAAAGTCCATTATGTACAATAATTTTTCATGACACAAGAATGAAATTTGTTTATATATATTAATCCGGTAATTATATACCTCACAATTGTATCTCATTATCATTACTCATCTTGAAAAGGATGAATGGGATTCTAAGATCAATGCATCATTTACTGTTATGCTTCATCGTAGCATCGCTATTAGAATTAAAAATTATAACATTGAAGTTAGTGGCTAGTCCTATCAAGGTTCATAGCCTAGGCACAAGAATGAAACCCATTGTATATAATTAATACACTATCTTTTATAAAACATCTAGCGATACACTGTTGGATTACTAAGAGGGGGGGTGAATCAGTAATAGAACAATAATCATTTTTAACCAAAAAATGCAAGTGTTATATCAATGTAGCATTATCATTCAATAGTTGTAGAGTAAATAAACAATTAACAAATGAGAAATCATACACATACACAATACAATAGTATTTTTACGTGGAAATCCAAAGCGAGAGAAAACTACATAATGTTTTTTCTTATATGTCTTTAAGAATTACATCCATTGGAAGCAACAAATTCCTTTTTTTTCTAGCTGCAACTGGAAGGAGGCTCCAACCCCCTAGTTTTGCAAGCTACCACCTCAAGGAAGATTCAAATCCCCAATTCCATGGTTATAACCAGAAGAAGGATACAACCCCCTATGTTCTCTAGCTACAACCAGAAGGTGTCTACAACCACTTGTCCTTTTCTTGTCAAACCGCCATGACGTAGAAGTAGAATGATGGAACCACTATCACACCATCATCATGAGATATCCTGTTATAAACCTGTACCAATCAATTTGCACCAAACAAACTGTAACAACCTATACCAAACAACCTATACCAAACAACCTGTAATCAACCTGTACCATAAACAAGTGCATCAACCATGCACCAACCTATACCTATATCCTGTAAACAACCTATACCAATAAAATGTGCCAACATGTACCATGCATGAACCTGTACCTCAACTTGTACCATAAACAAGTGCATCAACCATGCACTAAACCTATACAAATAACCTCTAATCAACCTGTACCATCAACGAGTGCATAAAACAGGCACCAAATATGTACGAATCATGCATCAAATACACATAAAATATGACTCATCAATATGTATATGTACCAACATCATCAACTATACACCTCATGTATGTGCCAACTCATCAACTACTTGTCTCAACCATGTACCCAACATGTACCTCAACCATAATACCTCATCAATTTCATCATCCAAATATGATTTATAATTCTTTAATAGACCTGGTGTATATGATCACATACCTGTAAACCTTCCTTAACTCTAACAACAAGAGACTAGCATTTTCATCAAACTTTACTTTAGTCTCACATGACTAATTTTGGATTAGTCAACAACGCTAACTTGAAATTATCATAACTATATACTTGTAATGAATAATATATTAAAATAGTACACAATGTTCTTCAATGTCTTTTATGCAATTCCTCTAGGTTTCACTACTTGGAACCTCTCAGAAAATGAGTTATAGAAAAAATGGCATACCTTGTTGAATTCTTGCTTATTCTAGAGAGAAAACTTGTAAAGCATTCCCCACATGGAATATTTGTTTTATGGATTTGAAAATGGTACATAGAATACTATATACTATACTATAACCAATACATTTTGTGTTACTGAATCTGGATTTGTTATGAAGAAGTTATGATGTTTTTACCCAAAACACCTATTTTAGACTAGTTTCACGGCTAGCCACAAACCCTATTTTCCACGTAGTGTAACTCCAAAAATGAAATGATCCACAACATGAAATTTGTATCACGTCTACTTGGGTATCTTCCATCAATGGTCTCCCAATTTCACGGTCAGAATCATTCTATAAAAAACGTTATTGTGAAAATTGTGAGATGGCCTGTAAATAACATAGCTTAGAAAGCATCATGAAAATAATTTATCCTCCCTTGAATTTTGACCTTCTTTAATTCACCTTTCCTCTCAAATTAGGCTTAGATATGCTTTTTTTACCTCACTCACTTGTTTATATTCAATATACTCAAGTGTAATTAAAATGAGAGAGTCTTTCCTCTTATTTACACTTTCATGTAGCTTCCTCAAGGGGTTACCTTTTAACAATCTTAACCCACTTTCCTTATTTTAGGGTTAACCAACTTCTAACCACTTGTCCACTTAGTAATTTCTCCATTAACTTTATTATTTAAATAATTTATTTTGTATCAACTTTGATTTATAGTACACTCATCACTTTACTTTATTATTTTCCTTCTAAGATCTCTTAAACCACTTTCCTTATTTTAGGGTTAACCCACTTCTAACCACTTGTCTACTTAGTAATTTCTCTATTAACTTTATTATTTAAATAATTTATTTTCTATCCACTTTGACTTATAGTAAACTCATCACTTCACTTTATTATTTAAATAATTTAGTATTTGCAACCACTTTGACTACTTTGACATTTTGGGGTTTCTAGATGACTCATGAGGGTTCTCCAACTTCACATGGTCATAACTCTCTAACCGTGAGGAGTTATGTGACGTTTCACATACCACTGGGAATGGAATGACATGTACTATCCATCCAGAATAGTGTTACCTTAAAATATATTAAAACTCATACCATTATACATCAAACAAATATGGGCCCATTACCCAAACCTTTGTGCTACCATAATTCTCTATCAGACTTTCATCAAGGGTTGAAATCAATGACGACCAACCCAAATAATCAACATACACTTCATAAACTCAAGAATTAAAAACTAGCATACATACCATTAAACATTAACAAACTTGGCTCCATTACCCAAACCTTTCTGCTACCAGAATTCACTATCGTACTTTCTTCAAGGGTTGACATCAATGACAACCAACTCAAATAATCAACATACACTTGATAAACTCAAGATTTAAACACTAGCATACCCAGGATTGAACCTAGGGGTCATATCCCACTAAATCCAGAAACTACCCACTAGGGATTGTAATGTACCATAGTAATATGTCATGTTAAACAAACTTACGATAACAACAACAATATAGTTGTGAAACTGTTAACACATCACTAATCCACATTACACATAAACCTGACATTTATGGGGTTCATAAAGAATTAAAGGGGGTAGTTATCTGAATGTTCTCAACCTATTGTATGGAATTTAATCTAGATCGTATCCATTAATGGTGTCAGACCACCTTTACTATTTGAGGCCTAACATTGCAGGAAATCCCCATTACAATATTTCCACTTAGGCTGGCTTCACATGGCATGGTGAGGATGAAATATTGTTCCTTTTTCTACACTATCGAGAGGCTCGAAGTGCCATTACCCCTTAGATTTATTCCTTTGCATTTTTTTACTTTGTGTTTTTCTCCTGCGATGGTATTATTATGCAACTCTCTGGTAGCATGGTAGACATGGGGCATTTCGCCGATTTTTCGACGGGCGCGGTTGCCACTATTTCAAGTTTTTCTCTCATCTCTGTGTAGAATGGTAGCAAAGGGGCATTTATCCAGTTGATTTCCTAGGTGTGGTGGCCGTCGTTTCAATTTTTTACTCTCGGCTCTATGCATGGTAAGCCCACTTTCTTTATGCAACATTTCTTCATGCCCGACATTTCTATGCAATGGTATTATTTAGTGTTGAAGGAAACATTTTGTGTGGAATGTGATTTTCCCAACAATTGGTTGTATAATATATTATTTGTATTCGGAAAGACTCTCTGTATTGTGCATTCCTTTGTATCAACGCTTTTCCTATGTAACCTAATACTATGTTTAAAAATTCTTTGTAGAGTGTGTTCTTAATACCATGCTTCCTATACAATATATCTTGTATTGTAGGGTTCTATGTACAATCAATTCTTAATGTCATGTTAACTATACATTATATCAAGTGTTGAAGGTTTTTCAATATAGTGCATCCCTTATATCATGTTTTCCTTTATAAAGTATTATGTTTTGAGGGGTTCTCTGTACACCAGAAATTTCTTGGTTTTTCTGTCGCATATTCCATGCTTTACCTATGTAGAGAGAGTTGAGTTGTACGATAATTTTCCCCTTATTCATTTCACTTCAATAATCCTATGTATTAGATTTTTTTCTCTTAGGAGTCATTCAACATCCAGTTCAGGGTTGCTATGATTCTTTCTAAAGGATACTAGTCTTCAAAGCCTGTAACCCTTTTACTCCTTCCTCGTTTCCCATGGTCGAAAACACTGGTCACAGGTTAAACCCTTCGCAAGAATTTAATTTTTGTTTTGGCTATATGTAGAGGATGTAGCCCGCATTTTATTTTATGGTAGCTTACGGTATAAGGAAAAATATAACTGCCAGTTGAGACCTATCGGGAAGAATTTAGTGAAGTCGTGGTCGAATAATCTCATACCCATACTTTTCTTTTTGACCGAAATCTTCGATTACAAGGTGTTCTATATGAAAAGACACTCTGTATATGTAACATCACGCTCTGGTGCACTAAGAAAACTTATTTTTGAGGACACTTGCTCGCAAGTGATCCATATTATTATGTGATTAAAAACTCTTGATTTTGATGATGAGGCATTATGGGTTGATGATATGTTGTTTTACTACATTGACATAGACAGGTGCTATTGACTTGGTTTTACTGAGTGTCCAGGGTTTTGGACCTTGAGGATGTAGAGGCATCAATGGAACACCTTGGACTCTGGATCGAGTCAGGCAGTGTGCTATTGGGGTTTGATTGATTTACTATGATATTAGTACATATGATTAGATGATATGATGTGGACATGTTCTGAAATGATTTGTTGATGATGCAGGATGATGATAGCTTTCCGACCAGACTCACATATGGAGTAAAGGGGTCACACACGACTACCAGATATGTTGAGGGAGAGGTGTGGACAACAGCCCTGCCATAGCCTACTAGCACTCCCACCATGGCTCGAACTATAGGTTAATGATTACCTAGTTTGAAAGGACCAACGATGCCGTGAGGGCAGACTGCGATAGTCACTCATGATGATTCTAAGGGGCGTGCAATAAGGTGGGGGCATTATTCCTTAGAATCCCTTAGTCTCCCACAAGTTCACCTGGCGGAGTGTTGACTCCAGTGGTTATTTATGTCTACCAATCAATCAAGAGGCGAGTGGCACCCTTGGAGCACGTAGTGCGTCCTAAAGGACACGTCATGCGAGGGAACAAATGAGGTGAGTGGCACCCTTGGAGCACCTAGTGCGTTCGGAAGGGCATGTCACGTTGATGATGATAGAGGGACAAACCTAGATGGCCCTGAGACAAATAACATGTTAAGAAATTTTAAAACAATTTCCCTAATTAAATGTCGCCTCGTTCAAAATCTAAGTTCTAAGTCTAAAATTTCGTTAGGGGTAAAATTTTGTCTACCTTAAAAAAATAAAAATAAAATAAAAAGATAAATTAAAATAAGATAATAATATTTAAAAAATAAAAACCACATAATTAATAATTATAACCTTAGTTAAAAGCTTGTAATAAAAGGGGGGAATAAGAAATTTAAGTTATTCACAAAAATACAC
>JASDQU010099941.1:419601-436432 GCA_032191745.1 Picea mariana
ATATATATATATATATATATTTAAGGGAAATATATAAATATATATATATATGTGTGTGTGTGTGTGTGTGTGTGTGTGGATTAAAATTTAAAAGAAAAAGGGGGAATGAATGGTTTTATTTTTGGATAATTTTAAAATATTAATTTAAGTATAAAAGGGGAAAGAGGGAAAATAAAAAATAGGAAACTAGGGAAAGGATGTAACATAAAAAGGAAAAGGTGGAAACTTAAGGGAAAAAGCGGGAAGTAAACTTAGTAAGGAATCCACATTTAAGAGGTTTCTAATTTTAAACTGATTTAACAATTTCATAATAGGGAAAGACTTTAAAACCTGTAAGGGAATCTAGGGACACCTAGGAGTGATTCTAGGAGTAACTCTAGGTGGGTTAGGGAAATAAATATATTTACTTAAATAAAAAAAATAATTAATGGAGGAATGTAGGGGAGGAGGGACACTTGTACGGACAAGAAATTTTAGGAAATTTATTTTTAAAACTATAATTAAATGAGATTTTAGGAAAGAAAGGAGGTTCGAAACTCTATAAAAGAAAGGGAGCAGAAGGAAGAAGGATGATCTTCTGTTTGCGTAACGTTACGCTGCAAAAATATTGACTTGACTGATTACTTGTGGGGAGTTGGGATACCCAGCTTAGAGAGGAGTGGTAGCTCGGCCTTTCGAAGTGAGATGGGATCTAGACGAGACCTCTGGGTAGTGTGTGTGGCTCCTTTGTGGATCAGGGGGATAAGGGGGAAGAAGAGTACCCCTAGCGTTGGCTGGGAGGTACCAGTGTAGTCTCGACGGTCGGCGAGCGGGATTTGAACGGAGCGCGTGGACGACACTCGGAGCAGGTGAACAAGCAAAGATATACTTTTTGGTTGGATGATAGAATGCTGTAGGATGTATGATTTAGATCTGCATGTGTTTTAAGTAGGTAAACGGATTGTTTAGTTTCATGACTAAATTTTTATAGCCTAGTTGAATGATTGGTTGAATGATTTCCATGACCTTCATCTTCCCACATGTCGTGACTTCCCTTGGGTGTTTGACTATGACCCTTGTGATTGTTTTCCCCTGTCCCTAGCCTGCCAGTCCTCGCCTAAAAATTCGGCCAGGAGCTTGATCTACAGTCGTCACCTTAGCCTTAAAAGACCTATGGATCTCAACGCCCTACTTTTTTGTGCGAGGATGGTGAAGCCAAGGACAAAATCATCTTCCTAACTCTGTTGTTGTCCTTGTCTGATTGGTTGCCTTGTTTGTAGATGCATTTAAATCACCTTGAAATTTGAATGATGGAGAAGTTCCTTATTTTGCGTTTTATAATTACCGGTTAAGTTTATCTCTGTGTTTTATTTATTGCTAGATGAACCCGCACTGTGTTTCATTACCTCCCTAGCAACTTAACTCTATGATTTTTTACTAATGGCCTTTTTCTCTATGTTTTTTATCTCTGCATGGTAATATTTGTTGAATTTTTATCTCGGGCATTCACCCACTTGATTGATTGCCTACAAGTTTTCTAGTCTATGTTTGTGATGGAATCCCTCCCTGTCTGCATTAAATTTTGGGGTAGTGATTTTTCTCCTGTCTGTAATTTCAACAACAAAAGAATTAATTTATCTCTGCGATTAGAAGGGTACTGGTTTGGGTAATGAACTCAATGTGGTGTTTTCCATCTCCTTTACTTTTGGTTTGAATTTTAACTTTCCCTTTGGTAAAGATTACACAGGTTTCTACCCTTGATAAAACTGGTCGCACAACGCTCACCCACAACCCTTCAAATCCTTAACTAATAGTGATTTACTATTATTTAATTCCTACTTCTCCTTGCTCTAAATGTGTATATTTTACTTTTCTTGGGAATGTGAGCACAACGCTCACCCACAACCCTTTGAATCCTCAACTGATATTGATTTACTGTTATTTAATTCCTACTTCTCCTTGCTTTGAATGTGTGTATTTTACTCTGCTTGGGAATGCAAGCATATATTAATGGAGCAATGTCTGGCAAGGGATTCCATTATCGGGTTGTCATCATGGTTCTTTATTGAAGCATCACAATTTCTAGTACTCAGTTGTTTCTTCAGCATTCTCTGGAATCTGGGCTTACTTGGCATTTCACTGAGGCATTGTTGTGTAAAATTTTAATGTTGAATGACAACCGTAGACTAACTTGCATAGGAACCTATGCATTCCTTTCAGTTGTTGTGTCGGTAAGCCTTGATTCCAATGAATTTTTCCTTCGTCTTGAGGTCTCTCAAGATTCTTACCAGACTGCCTTCCTGTCTAGAACAACTTGGGTCATTTTATTTCGAAATTTATGTCAGATCGCCCTTGGGTTGGATACAACTTCTCCTTTACTCCGTTGTTGGTTGTGGACTTATTTTGGGTCTACGTGGATGCATTTCCAGTGCTGGATCACGAACCTTCTATTTCCTTACAACAACCTTCCTTTTCTCTCATGCCAACTAGTTGATTGCCTGGCTGCATTATAACAATATCCTTCAACTCCTTCGACACTTAATTATTACACGACCATAATTTTTGGATAGTAGATATTGATAGGGGGCCCGTTGGGTAGTGACCCTCTTCTGAGAGCCTTTCACCTGCATTTCGTATATTTTTTTTCCAGCAACCTTATCACGTAGACTGAACAACATTATGCACGATCATATCTATTGATTCATCGATTACCTGAGCCCTTACCTATATTCTATTTACCTGGCAGTGAATATCATTAATGCCCTATTAGTGCCTTACTATTTTTAAATGCCACGTCCTTTGCCTTACATTAAATACCCGGTTACTACATCTTAAATGCCTTGTTTCTTCGCTTCATTATCTATTTTAAGGGTAGCATTCTAGTTTAAGATGGTAGCTTTTAAATGTCTAATGACTGTGAATTAATGGTTAAATCATAAATTAGACAATCCCGTTAGCTTATAATTAATGATTATTGTATAAGTGGCCTTAGAGTATGGATGATATAGTATCCTAATATATGTATATTGGTGTAATCTGGAGTTAAATATATTATTGGTTCTCGTATTAATGAGAACAAGTTTTAAAAAGGAAAATGGTTTGTATACAAAGCTATTACTTTTTTTCTATTGTTATAAATGAATTTGTTCTATTTTTCTTTTCCATAGAATCTAGATATTTTATATATTCAATTTGAATGTGATTGGTCTTGTAACAATTGCTTTTTTTTAGGAGATAAAAATACTTCTTAAGATCTTCTTAATTATTGCCATCCTTTTTAAGTTAAGGTTAATGTTTGTTTTTTTTTCGTTGTAATGCCATACCCACTTATCAGTAGTGGTACTCAAGTTTCATTGTCGTTAGAAGTTATTTCCATTTGTAGGGTTATGAAAGTGACTTGAAAGTGTGTTCCTTAATTTTCATTTCTTGAGAGCTTGACACCTTAATAATGAAGGATCCCTCGTGTTGATGTTCTTATGTGATACTTGATGGAAAACTACACATATTAAGAGTATGGATAAGTTCGTTGATATAGATTTTACTTTTGTGTAATTGTCTGGGGTGCCTGGGGTTGATAGGATGATGGTCCTTATCTTAGTAAGAATGGTCTGCTTGTGTCGTGCGGGATGTAGCACCTCCTTGTTCCTCAGAATAGTGGCTAGCCCTGAGACCTTAAATGGTCAAAATCGATGGGAACCCGGGCTTGAGCATTTCTTATGTGTCTTGGAGGTCCTAACCATTGCAGGGTAGGATGGGCAGGTAGTTAGTCCTTTTATTCTTGTCAGTTGATTGTCATTCATTGTTTCTAGATGCTTTATGTGAGTCTTAGGTCGTTATGTGGTGGTCGTGGTTGCATGCATCATGTTTGTCGTTGTGCTACGATGCAGAGCAGAATGTATTTATTACCCTTGTACACACGTGCACACACAAAAAAAGAAATTGCACTTGTTATAAGAGGTTGGTTTTCGTGACGAACAAGAGGTTCGTTACATATGGTATCAGAGCAGATTCAACCCGTGACTTGGGATCGCTACGTCTTTCGTTGATGTCAATGATTGATTATACTGTTGTTGATTGAGTTGACTTGTGTGCATGCAGGTAATCATGGTTAGAGGATGCCGCAGAGGTAAACGATGGGGTGCTAGGGGAGGGGGCGCGATGCCTTCAGTAGCATCCACACCTGAGGGGTCTAACCCCCAAGGAGATGAGCAGGTTCTTGGACAGGAGAAGATAGCAGTTGGTGATGTAGTCAGAATGATGAGATCTTTTCAGCGCATGTTCGAAGCACTGATCAGCCATTTGGACAGAGATGAGGCCAGGGCGTCGAGACCCGCTGAGGTTCAAACGCGTGCCCCGATTAGTACTAGTAGCATTCACTGTGAACTCGAGAAGGTCAAATTTTCCAAGTTCTTTGGTGCCCCGGATGGCATAGCCGTCGAGGCATGGTTGGAGAACATGGCGATGTGCTTCGCACTTCATGATTATACCTCCAACATGAAGGTCCGCATGACAGTGTTTCAACAGAAGGGGAGTGCTCTTTTATGGTGGAAGATGCTCCTACCACAACTGAACATGGTCGTCGAAGACGTGTAATGGGAACTGTTCGAGGAACGGTTCTGAGAGAGGTACCTTTCAGAGGAATTCATTGAGTGTCAGCTCAATGAGTTCAACACCTTACGATAGGGAGGTCGTACGATGCTCAAGTACAAGGCCCATTTTATGGAGCTACTCTGGTATGCTCCACACCTTAACACTGAGAAACTTAAGGTCAACAAGTTCATGTTCGGCCTTAACGACAACCTGTGTGAAAAGGTTAGGATTTTGATGCCTCAAACCTTGCATGATGCCGTCCAGAAGGCCCTCATAGCAGAGGAAGAGCTTATCAATGGGGATCAGACCAGGACTCCAGCGAGACCAGCAGGGCAAGTTTTGTCTGGAGCATAGCAACATCAGACACCAACGAGACATACGCCAGGATATCGTGGTTTCTAGAGGGGATCCACTTTCACTACACCTCGTTGACCAATGCCTCAACAACAGACACCTTATCAGGGACCATAACTTCAGCAGCAGTGTCACCTATAGCAGCAACAGTTTAGGCCTATTCAGCAGAATAGACCAGGGTTCCAGGCCAGTGGATCATCATATTCTACTTCCGGTACCAAGACTACTGGGCCGAAGAAGGGGTGTTGGACATGTGGGTAGCCACACTACCAATGTGACGGCCCTGTGGAGAGGACTAGAGTGTTCAGATCAGTCGGCCCCACTACCGTGGGAGATATGGGAAAGGATCATCGAATTCATGCAGTGGTGAATAACCACCAGGAAGAGCACCAGTCGACTCTGCTTGAGACGAGAGGTACCATCACTGACCAGGCCCTTTGTATTTTGATAGATCCCAGTGCTACTGAGAGTTTCATTTTTGTTGTAGCGCTAAAAACGATTAAGGTAAAGGTAGTCGAAAAAAACAAGTTTATCTTCGCGGAGATGGCTTCGGGAGCCAAACAAAAGCTTGGAGGAAAGGCTATGGGCTGTGTCCTTAACCTGGGAGAGTTTGTCACAAGGGCCAAGCTATACATCACAATCCTAGGATCTTATGATGTTGTTATTGGTATGGATTGGTTGGATTCGCATGAGGCGATACTCAAATGTAAGACAAAATGGTTGAGCTTGGTCAATGATGAGGAAAAGAGATGTGTGATTGTAGGAAAGAACCAGGGAGTTTCCCTGAGGTTCATCTCTTCCTTACAGCTATGGAAGAGTATGCGCAATGGGTGCAAGCTTTATGTGATCCTTGCGATAAATGAGAAGGGAGTAGCGGAAGGTCTAGAACACCTTCCGGTGGTGAAGGAGTTTGCGGACGTCTTTCCAGAGGAGTTACCTGGGATGCCACCAGAGAGGGAGTTAAAGTTTACCATAGACCTGAAACCAGGAATTGAACCGATAGCAAGAATGCCTTATCGGATGTCGACCCCATAGTTACAAGAGTTGAAAATGCAACTGAAGGAGTTGTTGGACCTAGGACTGATATGTCATAGTGTGTCATCGTGGGGTGCACCTATTATTTTCATACGAAAGAAGGACAGATCATGGAGGCTTTGCATTGACTACCGTCAACTGAACAAGGCCACGATCAAGAATTAATATCCATTCCCAATAATTGATGATCTGTTCGATCAAATGAAGGGTGCAACGGTGTTCTCCAAGATCAATTTGTGATCAGGGTATCACCAGTTATGAATCAAGGAGGATGACGTCCCTAAGACCGCCTTTAAGATGAGGTTTGGACATTACGAGTTTACTGTTTTACGATTTGGACTGACAAACGACCCAGGGGTATTTATGAGTTTGATGAATGGGGTGCTCCACGAGTACTTGGACAAGTTCGTCCAAGTGTTCATTGACGATATTTTGATTTACTCTTGTATGATGGAGGAGCATGAAGAACACTTGTGCTTGGTGCTACAATGTTTGCGAGAGCACAAATTGTATGGGAAGTTGTCCAAATTCTCTTTTTACCAATCGAAGATTCACTACTTAGGGCATGTCATCTCCGGCGAAGGCATCGTCATGGATCCAGTAAAGGTCGAGGCTATTATGGAATGGTTTGCGCTGACGAATGTCCCAGAAGTACGTAGCTTCATGGGTTTAGTAGGATACTATCAATGGTTCGTTGCAGGATTTTCGAAGATAGCAAGTCTAATCATGGAGTTGTAGAAGAAGAACAAGAAGTTTGTATCGACTGAGAAATGCGTGGAAGCATTTCAGAGGCTCAAGAAATTGTTGACAACCGCACCGATACTAAACGTCCCTGACATGGAAGTGGATTTCTTGGTATGCACTGACGCATCCAAGGAAGGCTTAGGTGGAGTCTTGATGCAAGACGGGCGAGTGATTGCTTACATTTCGAGGAAACTAAGAAGGCATGAGGAGAACTATGCGATGCACGATTTGGATTTGTTAGCCATCATATATGCCTTGAAGGTTTGGAGACACTACCTTGTTGGATGAAAATTTGAAATAAAGACTGACCATTGTGGACTACAACACATATTTATGCAAAGTGACCTAAACGCACAACAACGATGTTGGTTGGAATTGCTTAGTGAGTACGACATCAAGATTACTTATATAAAAGGGATGGTGAACTGAGTGGTAGATGCATTGAGTCGAAGACCACGCATATTTTCAATGCTACCTCTTCAGATGAATCTACGTGAAAAGATTCTAACTTTACAACGTGACGATGACTGGTACAAAGAGGTCAAGGATTTTATCGGACAAAACACAATGATGGTACCACAATTTCAGGGATTTTCATTTGATAGCGATGGTTTATTAAGGTTTAAAGGTCGGATTTATGTACCACCAAATGATGAATTGAGGATGTTGATCCTGAGCGAGGCTGATAGAGCAGTTTACATGGCTCACCTGGGACTCATGAAGATGAGGGATGACCTTAAACCCTTATTCTTCTGGAAGGGAATGAAGGCGGGCATAGTCAACTATGTGGCCAGATGTCTAGAATGTCAGTAGGTAAAATCTAAACATAGACACCCCATAGGATTACTACAACCACACGCCATTCCGAAATCGAAGTGGGAGGTTATTTCGATGGATTTTATTGTTGGATTGCCACTGACAACAAGGATACATGAATCGATTTTCGTAGTAGTAGACACTCTAATGAAGAGTGCTCACTTTATTCCTGTGCGTATGACGTATCAGGTAGTGGACATAGCTAGAGTTTTCATCAGTGAGATTGTGAGGCTGCATGGCATACCTAAGAAGATTATCTCCGATCGAGGATCAATGTTTACTGAATGATTTTGGATGAGTTTCCAAGAGGCCTTAGGAACTCAACTTAACTTTGGTATTGCATATCATCCAGAGACTAACGGACAGACTGAACGAACCAAACAAACCTTGGAGGACATGTTGCACATGTACGTGATGGACCAACAAAAGCATTGGGAGGAATTCTTGCCACTAGTAGAATTCACTTACAACAACAGTTACCAGAGCACCATTAAAATGGATCCTTTTGAGTTCCTTTACGGGCAACCGTGCTGGATGCCTTTGAACTGGGATCGGCTTGAGGATAGGGTCCTGGTAGGACCAGAAGAGATCCAAGAAATGGAAGAGTAAATGCAAACAATAAGACAAAGGATTAAAGAAGCACAGGATCGACAAAAGAGTTATGTCGATGCGCATAGTGTCGACCGCAGTTACACGGTTGGTGATTGAGTCTTCTTGCAGATTAAACCACATAAGAGTTCTATCAATTTTAGGAAGGGAGCTAAACTCTCTCCTAGGTTCATGGGACCTTTCGAGATTGTGGAGAGAAAGGGGCCCATGGCCTATCGACTAGCCTTGCCTGATTCCTTGAGGCGTATGCAAGATGTTTTTCATGTATCTGTTTTGAGATATTATATGAGTGTTCCTACACATGTTATTGACATGAGTTCCTTGTAGGTATCAGATGAGGGAATGCTCATGGCTAAGCCGATCTGCATCATGGATCATCATGTTTGACAGCTATGACATTGAATGGTAGATCAGGTCAAGGTCCAGTGGGACAAGTATACTCCACACTCGGCAACCTGGGAGGACGCATATGATATGCGCCAGCAGTTTCCATTTTTGTTTGATAGATAGACATATGATACTATGATACACTTTATTTCAACATTTATACTATGAAACTTTGGGATGAAGTTTAGACCAAGAGGGGGTGTATGTAACATCCCACTCTGGCACACTAAGAAAATTTATTTTTGAGGACACTTGCTTGCAAGTGATCTAGATTATTATGCGATTAAAAACTCTTGATTTTGATTATGAGGTGTTATGGGTTGATGATATGTTGTTTTACTACATTGACATAGACAGGTGCTATTGACTCGGTTTTACTGAGTGTTTAGGGTTTTGGACCTTGAGGATGCAGAGGCATCGATGGAACCCCTTGGACTCCGGATCGAGTCAGGGAGTGTGCTATTGAGGTTTGATTGATTTGCTGTGATATAAGTACATATGATTAGATGATATGATGTGGACATGTTTTGACATGATTTGTTGATGATGCAAGCTGACGATAGCTTGCCGACTAGACTCACATATGGAGTAAAGGGGTCACACACGACTACCAGAGATGTTGAGGGAGAGGTGTGGACAACAACCTTGCCACAGCCTACTAGCACTCCAGCCGTGGCTCAAACTGTAGGTTAACGATTACCTAGTTCGAAAGTACCCATGATGTCGTGAGGGTAGACTGCGACAGTCGCTCACAATGATTCTAAGGGTTGCACAATAAGGYAGGGGACGTATTCCTTAGAAGCCCTTAGTCTCCCACAATTTCACCTGGCAGAGTGTTGACTCCAGGGGTTATTGATGTCTACCAATCCGTCAAGAGGCGAGCGGCACCCTTGGAGCATGTAGTGTGTCCTGAAGGGCACGTCATGTGAAGGAACATATGAGGCGAGTGGCACCCTTGGGGCACCTAGTGCATCCTGAAGGGCGCGTCGCGTTGATGATGATAGAGGGATGAACCTAGATGGCCCTAAGACAAATAACATGTTAAGAAATTTTAAAATAATTTCCCTAATTAAATGTCGCCCCCATCAGAATCTAAGTTCTAAGTCTAAAATTTCGTTAGGGGTAAATTTTGTCTACCTTAAAAAAATAATAATAAATAAAAAGATAAATTAAAATAAGATAATAATATTTAAAAAATAAAAACCACATAATTAATAATTATAACCTTAGTTAAAAGATTGTAATAAAAGGGGGGAATAAGAAATTTAAGTTATTCACAAATATATGTGTGTGTGTGTGTGTGTGTGTGTGGATTAAAATTTAAAAGAAAAAGGGGGAATAAATGGTTTTATTTTTGGATAATTTTAAAATATTAATTTAAGGATAAAAAGGGGAAAAGGGGGTTAAATTCCACAATTGTCATTTTGACCTCTAATAAAAAGGGGAAAGAGGAAAAATAAAAAATAGGAAACTAGGGAAAGGAGGTAACATAAAAAGGAAAAAGGGGAAACTTAAGGGAAAAAGTTGGAAGTCAACTTAGTAAGCAATCCACATTTAAGAGCTTTGTAATTTTAAACTGATTTAGCAATTTCATAATAGGGAAATCCTTTAAAACCTGTAAGGGAATCTAGGGACACCTAGGAGTGATTCTAGGAGTAACTCTAGGTGGGTGAGGGAAATAAAGATATTTACTTAAATAAAGAAATTAATTAATGGAGGAATGTAGGGGAGGAGGGACACTTGTACGAACAAGAAATTTTAGGAAATTTATTTTTAAAACTTTAATTAAATGATATTTTAGGAAAGAAAGGAGGTTCGAAACTCTATAAAAGAAAGGGAGGAGAAGGAAGAAGGATGATATTCTGTTTGCGTAATGTTATGCTATAGAAATATCGACTTGACTGATTACTTGTGGGGAGTTGGGATACCCAGCTCGGAGAGGAGTGGTAGCTCGACCTTGCGAGGGGAGCTGGGAGCTAGACGATACCTTTGGATAGTGTGTGTGGCCCCTTTGCGGCTCGGAGGGCTAAGGGGGAAGAAGAGTACCCTTAGTGTTGGCTGGGAGGTACCAGTGTAGTCTTGACGGTCGACGAGCGGGATTTGCACAGAGCGCGTGGACGACACTTGGAGCAGGCGAACAAGCAATGGTACGCTTTTCGATTGGATGATAGAATGTTGTAGGATGTATGATTTAGATCTGCATGTGTTTTAATTAGGTAAAAAGATTGTTTAGTTTCATGACTGAATTTTTATAGCCTAGTTGAATGATTGGTTGATTGATTTTCGTGACCTTCGTCTTACCACATGTCATGACCGCCCTAGGGTGTTTGAATGTGACCCTTATGATTGTTTTCCCCCATCCCTAGGTCTCCAGTCCTTGCTTGAGCAGTCGACCAAGAGCTTGATCTATGGTCATCGCCTTAGCATTAAAAGACCTATGGATCTCAATGCCTTGCTTTTCTTTGTGAGGATGGTGAAGCCAAGGACAAAATCATATGCCTACCTCTATTGTTGTCCTTGGATGATTGGTTGCCTTTCTCCTAGATGCATTTAAATCACCTTGAAATTTGAATGATGGCGAAGTTCCTTATTCTGCGTTTTATAATTACCTGTTAAGTTTATCTCTGCATTTTATTTATTACTGGATGAACCCGCACTGTGTTTCATTACCTCCCTTGCAACTTAACTCTATGATTGTTTATTAATGGCATTTTTCTCTGCATATTTTATTTCTGCACGGTAATATTTGAAATTTTTTTATCTTGGGCCTTCGCCCACCCAATTGATTGCATACAAGTTTTCTGGTCTGCGTTTGTGATGGAATCCTTCCCTGTCTGCGTTAAATTTTGGGGTAGTGATTTTTCTCCTCCCTGTAATTTCAACAACAAAAGGATTAATTTATCTCTACGATTAGAAGGGTACTTGTTTGGATAAGGAACTCAATGAGATGTCTACCATCTCCTTTACTTTTGGTTCGAATTTTAACTTTCCCTTTGGTAAATATTACACCTATTTCTACCCTTGATAAAACTGATCACACAGCGCTCACCCACAGCCCTTCGAATCCTCAACTGATAGTGATTTACTGTTATTTAATTCCTACTTCTCCTTGTTTTGAATGTGTATATTTTACTCTTCTTGGGAATGCGAGCACAACGCTCACCCACAGCCCTTCGAATCCTTAACTAATAGTGATTTACTGTTATTTAATTCTTACTTCTCCTTTCTCTGAATGTGTGAATTTTACTCTTCTTGGGAATGCGAGCATATATATTAATGGAGGAATTCCTGGCAAGGGATGCCCTTATCGGGTTGTCATGATGGTTTTTGATTGAGGCATCACAAGTTCCAGTACTCAGTTGTTTCTTTGGAATCCGGGTTTACTTTGGCATTTCGCTGAGGCATTTCCATGTAATCCGGGTTTACTTTGGCATTTCGCTGAGGCATTTCCATGTAAAATTTTAATGTTGAATGACTGTCGTAGACTAACCTGCATTGGAAACTGTGCGTTCCTTTAAGTTGTTGTCTCGATAAGCCTTGATTCCAATGAATTTTTCCTTCGTCTTGAGGTCTCTCAAGATTCTTACCAGACCGCCTTCCTGTCCAGAACAACTTGGGTCATTTTATTTTGAAATTTATGTCAGATCGCCCTTGAGTTGGATACAACTTCTCCTTTACTGTGTTGTTGGTTGTGGACTTATTTGGGGTCTGTGTGGATGCATTGCCAGTGCTGGAGCACGAACCTTCTATTTCCTTACAACAACCTTCCTTTTCGCTCATGTCATCTAGTTGATTGCCTGACTGCGTTATAACAGTATCCTTCGACTCCTTCGACACTTCATTATTACACGACCATAATTTTTGGATAGTAGATATTGATAGGGGGCCCCCTGGGCAGTGACCCCCTTCTGAGATCCTTTCACCTACATTTCGTATATTTTTTTGCCAACAACCTTATCGCGTAGACTGAACAACACTCTGCACGCTCATAGCTATTGATTCATTGATTACTTGAGCCCTTACCTATATTATGTTTACCTGGCAGTGAATATCATTAATGCCCTATTAGTGCCTTACTATTTTTAAATGCCACGTCTTTTGCCTTACATTAAATACCTGGTTACTGCATCTTAAATGCCTTGTTTTTTCGCTTCAGTATCTATTTTAAGGGTAGCATTCTAGTTTAATATGGTAGATTTTAAATGTCTAATGACTGTGAATTAATGGTTAAATCATAAATTAGACAATCTCGTTAGCTTATAATTAATGATTATTGTATAAGTGGCCTTAGAGTATGGACAGTATATTATCCTAATATATGTATATTGGTGTAATCTAGAGTTAAATATATTATTGGTTCTCGTATTATTGAGAACAATTTTTAAAAAGGAAAATGGTTTGTTATATAAAACTATTATTTGTTTGCTATTGTTATAAATGAATTTGTTCTATTTTTCTTTTCCATAGAATCTAGATATTTTATATATTCTATTTGAATGTGATTGGTCTTGTAACAATTGTTTTTTTAGGAGATAAAAATACTTCTTAATATCTTCTTAATTATTGCCATCCTTTTTAAGTTAAGGTTAATGTTTTTTTTTTCGTTGTAATGCCATACCCACTTATCAGTAGTGGTACTCAAGTTTCATTGTCGTTAGAAGTTATTTCCATTTGTAGGGTTATGAAAGTGACTTGAAAGTGTGTTCTTTAACTTTCATTTCTTGAGAGCTTGACACCTTAATAATGAAGGATCCCTCATGTTGATGTTCTTATGTGATACTTGATGGAAAACTACACATATCAAGAATATGGATAAGTTCGTTGATATAGATTTTACTTTTTTGTAATTGTCTGGGGTACGTGGGGTTGATAGGATGATGGTCTTTAGCTTAGTAAGCATGTTCTGCTTGTGTTGGGCGATATGTAGCCACCTCCTTGTTCCTCAGAACAGTCGCTAGCCCTGAGACCTTAAATGGTGAAAATCGATGGGAACTTGGGCTTGAGCGTTGCTTATGTTTCCTATAGGTCCTAATCATTGCAGTGTAGGACAGGTGGGTAGTTAGTCTTTTTATTCTTGTCGATTGATTGTCATTCATTGCTTTTGGATGCTTGATGTGCGTCTTAGGTTGTTATATGGTGGTTGTGGTTGCATGCATCATGTTCGTCATCGTGTTGCGACGTAGAGTAGAATGTCTTTATTACCATTGTACACACGCGCACACACACAAAACAAAAATTGCACTTGTTATAAGAGGTTGGTTGTCATGACGAACGGGAGGTTCATTACAGTATAAAATTCAGTTTGTAATTTATGAGGTAAGATACCCTTTCTCATTAGCATTGATACTCCTCATATATAATTATATGCACTGGTTATAAAAATTACTTCTGTGGAGAAAAAAAAAATGCGTTTTGTCGCTGTTAAAATACTTATGTCCATTCGAAAACTTTCTATGTTATTGGTTATTTATTCAAATCTTCCCAACGAAACTTAGATATCCTTGTTGTTTTAAATTTATGATTCCTTGATTCATCATAGTCTAGGTCTGGTACTTGCATGCATTGTTATATCTTGTTATGGGCGAGGACATAACTCACATGGATTTGTTTTAATATTCTTTGTGAAACTTAAATTTAGGTTTCACTCAGAATCATATCTTTCTCTAAATTATTGTTAAATTCATACATGTTGTAAGCATCACTTTTTGTCAAAATCTCACACTGTGTTATGAAAATCAATCTTTGTTTATGTTAGCAACTTTTCTACAATATTCTTTAATGTAATGCCCATATCATTCTAGGCATTAATTTAATTTTATAACAATTCATTCTCTAAACGGAGATAACGATTTCACAGCATATATTTATTTTCTTAACAGCGATTTCTGTAATTTAGATTTATCACAGGGTAATAACTTTCTGGTAAAAACGAGATAAACGCATAACTTGACCAATACCTGATACTGATGCTAATTTCTGCTGCCTTGCTGCCTCTGCTCCTGCTGATGCACAGATTAACCCTGCCACAAACAAGCAAATAACTGCCCAAAACTACTGTCCTCCCTGCCAACTAGGAAAACTACCTAGCTTCAGGATATCTACGGATATCTTGGCCCTCTGTGCCCAAAACCTTCAGCAACTCAGTGTCTCCCTAGATCAAGCCACAGTTCAGAACACTTTGTTCCTTGCTTACAGCAAGCCAACAGTCCACAAAATCCCACAGGCTCACAGCCAATACAGTAATGTACAGAAAGTTGCTACTCACAGTAGATACCGTGGTGCAGAACTCTCTGCTCACCACAGAATACAACAATTGATCACAAGACACAGAGTCCAGAGGCCCTCTTCTCACCCAACATAATAGTTCGCAGCCAAATATCACAGTACGCAGAATCTCTCTGCTTCCGGCAAATACAGTGGTCCTGAGCTCACAGCCCCGCAGCATCCATCCCCGCCCAATGGACTGCCCATCCCCCTCTTCCCGTCCCTTATTCCTCCCTGCCGCCTCATGCAGTAACTCTACCACCAACCCCTCCACGCGTCCTCCGACTTGCGTCCCCCAATAAATTTTATTGCCTCGGGATTTATGGGCTCCCGCACCCTGCATACGCAACCCTGTGCATACGTAACTCTGTTCCTATCTCCATCCTTACTGACTGTCTTTTAAATTGGTTTATCAGATCATTGAATGCAGTCTGTAATAAATGTTATTTTATTAACTGTAATTCTTCCCTAATTAAATCTTTCTTAATAATCTTTAATCATTTATCAGTTTAGGGGCGTTACATACACCCACCCTTCAAGAAACTTCGTCCCAAAGTTAGGGTATCAGATGGTACAAGGAAAAGAGCATGGTTCATACATACTAGTGTACATGCACGAGGAATGCATGTGTAGCTAGTACATGCAAATCTCATACATGTACTAATAATCAAACTGTCATTCTTTAATAATGTATGCAAGCATTCCATCCAGTCAGCAAGGCTAGTCTTTTATAAAAGACAACAATCATTTTTTGTGTGAGAAATCCTTTTATTACAATTGTCCAGTTCAGTAATTTGTTTTAAACAATTGTGTTTTGATTTCATAAAAGAATATTCATATATATACACATTTTTCTTCCAATAAATTCCACCACAGAATAGATCCCCCACCACAGAACAGATCCCCATATGTCTCAACTATCTACTCATCCTTTCTTCCTAACCTACTTCCGTCTCCCATCCTATCCGTCCTCTGCTAAACTATCTTGGAGAACCAACTATATTAGCCTAACTCCAAATAGAACCCGTAAGTGGAAGTGTTGCTATCTCGACCAAGATTCCCTAGCAGGCAACTGACAGTCCTCATCACACGTCTTGGGGAGCGTGCACCTGCACCGTCCTCCCAGGACTTCAGGTTTCGGAGGATACACGGTGGGAAACACCTCCACCCCTCCTAGTAGTACTAGGGTCAACACCCTATAGTGGAGGATACACAGTGGGAAAAGCCTCCACCCCTCCTAACAGAACCAGGGTCAACACCCTACAATGGAACACACACAGGGACACCGTGTTGCTGAAGGTTTTGTCATCGTTTAATCAGTTTTGGGCAGTGTTAGTACCAAAATCATAGCATAATCATGCACTAGTCCACATATCATAGCAAGGCATCCAAATCAATATAATTTCCCACATATTGTTCATACCATGGTGTTTCTCAGTAGTGGTCCACATATCCACTTTCATCATTATCACTTGGCTAATTCATAGCCCATAACCTGCAGATTAGTCTGCAACACAAACTCACATTTTTCTATGCATTATTATCATATAATTGCATACTTTCGTCATTTCAATTTGGGTATCCTCGTACCAATATACTAACATCAAAGTTTTCCAATATGAATTAGATTTCACAATATCCCATAATTCATACTCTTTACTCATTCACAAGGTTATCATTTACCAAAATAGATTTTATCGTATCCAACATCATTCTAATGGTATTTAGACATTCAACAATTTCTCTTTCTCAACATATCGCATCATATACATCATCATCAATAGAATTTAATCATTCATAAAATTTTCATTCACATAATAGATCGCATTATATGCATCATCATTAATAACATTTAAACATTTATTACTGTTCATAAGTTTAAAGTTTAAGTATACCACTTAATGGTTTCATAGTGACTAGGAAATAAAGTATATGGCCTCAGGTAATCATGGCTGTCTAAGTCAAAAGTGGTGTTACCTACACCCCATCTTCGAGAAACTTGTTCTCGAAGTGGTCAAAATAGTGACGGATAGTCTCGCCGTAGTGTCTCGGC
>JASDQU010099941.1:436452-480571 GCA_032191745.1 Picea mariana
GTGTTTCTCAGTAGTGGTCCACATATCCACTTTCATCATTATCACTTGGCTAATTCATAGCCCATAACCTGCAGATTAGTCTGCAACACAAACTCACATTTTTCTATGCATTATTATCATATAATTGCATACTTTCGTCATTTCAATTTGGGTATCCTCGTACCAATATACTAACATCAAAGTTTTCCAATATGAATTAGATTTCACAATATCCCATAATTCATACTCTTTACTCATTCACAAGGTTATCATTTACCAAAATAGATTTTATCGTATCCAACATCATTCTAATGGTATTTAGACATTCAACAATTTCTCTTTCTCAACATATCGCATCATATACATCATCATCAATAGAATTTAATCATTCATAAAATTTTCATTCACATAATAGATCGCATTATATGCATCATCATTAATAACATTTAAACATTTATTACTGTTCATAAGTTTAAAGTTTAAGTATACCACTTAATGGTTTCATAGTGACTAGGAAATAAAGTATATGGCCTCAGGTAATCATGGCTGTCTAAGTCAAAAGTGGTGTTACCTACACCCCATCTTCGAGAAACTTGTTCTCGAAGTGGTCAAAATAGTGACGGATAGTCTCGCCGTAGTGTCTCGGCGTCCTCCCAAGTAGTAGATCTTGGACTATACTTGTCCCACTGGACCTTAACTTGGTCTACCAAATGATTTCTGAGCTGTCGGACTCTACGGTCCAATATGCGTAACGGTTCGACCGTGAGGGTTCTCACGTCCGATACCTACAATTCTTTCCAATTTAATTTATGTGATTCATCGGCTACATAATGACGTAAAACAGATACATGAAATACATTATGAGTTTTATGCAAGTGGGGTGGCAGTACGAGACGATAGGCAACGGTTCCAATTTTCTCTTGGACCCTAAATGGCCCTATAAACCGTGGTGACAACTTTGTCCCCTTCTCGAGCCGTATAGTACTCTTATTTGGCCTGATATGAATAAAAACTTGGTCTCCCACCTCATATTTTCGGTCGGTCCTGTGTGCATCAGCATAACTTTTCTGTCTATCCTGTGCTTCCTTTAGTCTCTGCCTAATCTGAATCACCTGTTCTTCCATTTCCTGAATCAGTTCTGGCCCAACTGTTACTCTGTCTTCTAGCCTATCCCAACTCAATGGTGTTCTGCACGGCCTTCCATACAAAGCTTCATATGGAGGCATTCCAATGGAACTATGATGACTGTTATTGTAGGCAAACTCCACTAAAGGTAGGTACTTCTCCCACTGGGTTTGATTATCCATTACGTACATCCTAAGCATGTCTTCCATGACTTGATTTACTCTTTCAGTTTGCCCATCTCTTTCAGGATGATAAGCTATGCTTAAGTTCAACTGAGTCCCCAATTATGACTGTAAGCTTGTCCAAAATCTCGAAGTGAATCTAGAGTCCCTATCTGAAATAATCTTCTTAGGTAGCCCGTGAAAACGAATAACCTCTCTCATAAACACTCGTGCCACATCAGTAACATCGTATGTGTCTCTAACTGGAATGAAATGAGCACTCTTGGTTAACTTATCCACTATCACAAGAATGGCATTATGTCTATGAGATGTGAGTGGCAACCCTACAACAAAATCCATTGAGATAACTTCCCACTTGGACATAGGGACATCGTGTGGTTGTAGGAGGCCTGCTGGGTAATGGTGCTCAACTTTCACTTGTTGACACTCAAGGCATATGGTGACGAAATGGACCACATCGCGCTTCATACCTGCCCAAAAGAAGAGTTTCCTCATCTCCACGTACATCTTCTTCACACCCGGATGTGCACAATAAAGTGGTTTATGGGCTTCCTTCAGTATGAGGCTTCGAATATCCCCATTCTCTGGAATGTACATCCTTCCTCGATATCTCAACAATCCGTCTGTTTCTAGGTTATATCCTTCATACTTTGGGTCTATCTGCCTTTCGCTCTGGAGGTTTGAAGTAACCTTTAAATACCAACTGTCTCCCAGTAGTTGTGTCAACACTTGTTCCCTCAGACTGACCTTTAAGGTTACCAAAGAGAAGATACGTGGTCTCCTACTCAAGGCATCCATGACCACATTCTCCTTTCCCTTTATATAAGAAATACCAAAATCGTACTCGCTCATAAACTCACTCCATCTCCTTTGCCTGGCATTCAGATCTCTTTGAGTGAAGAGGTGTTTTAAACTTTGATGGTCCGTCTTGAGCTCAAAACTTTGTCCCACAAGATAGTGCCTCCAAAGTTTTAGAGCTAGCATTACAGCTGCCAACTCTAAGTCATGAGTCGCGTATAACTCCTCGTGCTTCTTCAACTTTCGTGATGCATAGGCTATCACTCCTCCATCCTGCATCAACACGGCCCCCAACCCTTGTTTCAAGGCATCTGTGCAGACCATGAAGTCCTTTTCCATATCTGGCACTCGTAGAACTGGTGCACTAGTTAGTAACCTCTTAAGCTCAATGAATGCGCTAGCACATTCTTCTTTCCATTCATACTTGACCCCCTTGCGTTGCAAGGTGGTGATGGGTTTCGCTATTTTTGAGAATCCTTCCAAAAATATCCGATAATAACCTGCTAGCCCCATGAAGCTTCTCACCTCATGTGCATTCTTCAGCACTGGCCATTCCAGAATGGCCTTTACCTTTTCTGGGTCCACCGAGATTCCTTCACCTGAAATGATATGCCCTAAATAGTGGATCTCTTTCTGGAAGAAGGAACAATTTGATAGCTTTCCATACAATTTGTTCTTTCTTAGGCAAGATAACACTATTCGCAAGTGTTCCTCGTGTTCTCTTTCATTCCTGGAATAGATGAGAATGTCATCTAGAAAAACTTGTACAAATCGATCTAAGTACTTCCGAAATACACTGTTCATGAGACTCATGAACACTGCTGGCACGTTAGTCAATCCGAAAGGTACTACAAGAAACTCGTAATGTCCAAACCGAGTTCGAAAGGTAGTTTTTGGGATATCACCTTCCTTAATCCTTAACTGATGATACCCAGATCGCAAATCGATCTTTGAGAATACCGCTGCTCCTTTCATCTGATCGAAGAGGTCACCTATTCGTGGCATTCGGTACCTATTCTTCACTGTAGCCCGGTTCAAGTCCCTATAGTCTATACACAGTCGTAGGGATCCATCCTTCTTTCTTACAAAAATTACCGGTGCGCCCCAAGGTGAGACACTGGGCCTTACTAGCCCTAAGTCTAGTAACTCCTTCAACTGCATTTGCAATTCACAAAGTTCTGGCGCTGTCATGCGATACGGAGTCTTGGATATTGGTTCTACACTAGGTTTCAGCTCAATGGTAAAATCAAGCTCCCTCTCAGAAGGTAATCCTGGTAATTCAGCTGGAAAAACATCCTGAAATTCTGACAATAGTGGGTACTGATCCAATGAGGGTCCCTTCATTTCTTTCACTTCCTCCACTACATAAAGTCGACACCCTTGTCTCAAGCATCGCTTGACCTTCATAGTTGATATAAAGCGTAATGACACTTTTCTCTGTACACCCTTAATCTCTATCGGTTTTCCTTCATCATTGACACATAGCACCTTCTTTGCGAAAAAGTCTATCAAAGCTCGATGAGCTGCTAACCAATCCATCCCAATGATTAAGTCATATGCCCCAAGAGCAGTGACATATACCTTCAACTTGGTAGTGCACACTCCTAGATCTACTATACAATTATCGACACTAGGTCCTATAGCTTGTTTCTTTCCCGAAGCCATCTTGACTTGCTTAAAGTCATCATGTTCATAGGCTTCCAGCCCACTCTTTTCTAATGCAGATGGTGAAATGAAACTATCTGTCGCACCAGAATCAAACAAGATCTTAACAGTAACATAATTAATCTTACCTGATGACTCCACTACGGTGGATTGATGTTTAGCCTGGCATTTATCAACCGCCGCGTAAATGTGGTGGCTGCTACTTGCTTTCCCCATCGGTGCCTTTCCTTCATTATGTACGAACCCTGGTTGAAAATCTGGGCAGTCACGCTGGTAATGGGGTCCCCCGCACCCCCAACAGGTGACACCAAGTGGAACCGGTGCATTGCTACCTGTCTGTCCTTGAAATGAGTTCCTTCCCCTGGAACCTCTGCGTCTACTAGTTGCTCCCCGAGATGGTCATGGACCCGTCTGCACCGTTGGTGATGAACGAGATGCTGCACTAGCTGCCATTGAAACCCCTACAGCTACTGTCCTTGGCACGCCTCTGTTACTATAAGGTGGTGGCCTTGAGTCCCCTCCCCTAGAAAATGTCCTTGGAGTCTTTCCTACGAATCCAGGGCGATGCGGAAATGTCGATCTTGTACCTCCCATTAGGTTTATGTGTTCTTCTGCATAACGCACACTCTCTACCGCCTCTGCCACAGAAGACAGTTTCCACATTCACACCATAGCTCTTATCTTCGGGTTCAATCCATAAACGAAGTGATCTGCTTGTCATTGGTCAGTGTCCAAGTACGAAACGTATTTAACCAGTTCCATAAACCTGATCTCGTATTCTTCCATAGTTTTGTTCCATTGTATTAAGGCATGAAATTCCCCTACTTGTTGTTCCGTTCCCGGACGTTCCAAATTGGTGCTATAAACTTAGAAACAGGGTTAGGTGTAAGTTTTCTTTACTTGTCTGTAAACAGACATTACTCCATCAGGGGAATTGGCTCAGTTTTGGGTTAGGATTAAGCATCTAAGCTTGGTCAACATCAAACTTTAAGGTAGGCTAAACTTACACTTTAATAACATAGTTGAATTAAAACCATTATTTACATTAACTTAATCCATTTTAACTTTATACTAACTCATCCCTATATATATATAATTTATTTATGTTAAATAATTTAATCTATTTTATAATAATTCTTACAATTTACAAATAAAATAAATCAACTAAACGAGCACCCAAGGATTCGGGCACACATAATCTCCACATGATCGTCACGGCCTCTGCACCTACCGTGACTTATCCCCGACCCTATTTCGGAGTTTGGAGTTTCGGACTTTTCGCTGTCACGATCCCCTTACCTCTCTAATCCCCGATTCACGATGGCTCCAATTCTAAGGGCTAGCCCCCCCCACTGGCTTCACCTTGGTTTATATGACCGTGCTCACAAGACCATGGTCTTAGTCACCTTATCAGGATTTCGGCGTTTGCGGCGTCAACGCATGCAAGTCCTCAGGATTCCCGATTTCCCGATATGCCGATACCCGATACGCCTCTTCCTTGTGTTTTAGCTCTTTTTGGTTGTACCGAAATCCATATGTCCTATGCCTATATGACCGTAGTCCTATCCCTTTGGAATTTCGGCGTTTTCAACACCTTGGCACCTCCGTCCACAAGATCCGTGATCCTCGATACGATTAAGTCTTAATTAAACGTTCCATAATTAGTTCATTTAATGAGGGTTAAGAGTTATGTTAATTACGTCAGGTTTTCGGGGTTCGTGGTTTCATAGCACATGGGCTCCTTGTCCACGAAACTCGCGATATCCCGATACGCAATGGTACATGCGGGCTCTATCGAGTATCGCAAAATCACGATTTCCAACACAACAATTCCCATGTATGCAAAACCCCGAGATCCCGACGCTTTCAGATCCATCGACACGCGTCCCTTCGATCAAACGACTCCGACCATGTCAGGAAATCACGAATCGCGATTTCATTATGTATGAGTTTCACGACTCTGAAAACTCCGATATGCCAAACCTCGACTCCTTGGGATCCTCTGACACATGTCCACGAGATGAATGGCTCGGATCTCATCGGGAAATCGCGGATCGCGATTTCCTGTTGCACCATTTCTTTACCCTCGAAAACTCCGATATCCCGATCTGCGACCTTCGCCCGATCCCTGACACCTGTCCTGTGTGATGGACGGCTCAGATCTCGTCGGGATTTTCAACCGATATTTTCCGATTTCTTGTCCTCGGAAACCACGATTTCCCGATGCACCAACGCCGATGGTGCTGATCACTGCCACGTGTCCTCACCCAATGGACGGTCCAGATCACATCGGGAAATTACGTATTGTGATTTCAACATGCTCGAGTCTCTTGTCCTCGGAAACCCCGATATGTCGATCCCCGACCTTGCCTAGATTGCTGACACCTGTCTACCAAATGAACGGTTTAGATTTTGTCGGGAAATCGTGTTTCGCGATTCCGTGTGACATGATTTTTGTGTGCCCAAAACCTTCGATTCCTGATTCTCGACTCTTTCCCAGGTTCTGACACACATCCGAGATGATGAACAGTCCTTATCACCTCTCGCTGTTTTGGGGTTTCGGACTTCGCGGTTTCAAAATGAAAAAGTTTTGTGTTCACAAAATCCCCGATACGTCGATTCCCAATTTTCCGATGGGTTATTGATGGTTGCCACATGTCCCATAGATGGATGGATTTGATTGTATCGGGATTTTTTCCATGGATTTCCCGACTCTTCCCGATGATGGACACCTGTCCTTTACTCTGACTCTAGGGGTCCCACCTTGCTTACTTCACCTTTGGGATATCGCCGATCGCGATTCCCGGCGACGCAGTTTCCTTATCTTCGAAAACCCCGATTTCCCGATCCCTAACTTTACAGGATCTCCTGACACGCGTCCTGCACAATGGACGGTCCAGATATGATCGGGAAATCGCATATCACAATTTCAACCTACACAAGTCTTACGTCTCCGGAATCCCCGATTCTCTGATGAACAAAACTCCGACAGTGCCCGATCCTTTTCCACCTGTCCTTGAAGATGGACGGTCCTGATTGAATCTCAGGCTTTCAGGATTTCGATACCAATGTGCCTATGTCTACGGGATTCCTGATCCCCAAATTTCTCTAGATCTGCGACACGTGTCCCTCAAATAGAACGGCTCCGATCGTATCGGGAAATCGCGGATCACGATTTCATTGCACAAGAGTTTCATGACTCCGGAAACCTCGATATGCCAATCTCTGACTCTGCGAGATCTACTGACATGCGTCCTGCCGAGGTCAACGGCTAGGATCCATTCTCGGGATTTCGAGAACGACAAGGTCTCGATTCTCTGACTTCCTAAAACTCCAAAGACTCAGATTTTCCTGATGACTCCTCCTATGCATGCTAGGGCTTAAACCCCGTGCAACTTTTCTAGATCTAATGGCTGATGGGATTTCGCCCTAGATCTGACGGTGCAGATTTGTTCTCCCATGTAATAGACAATTCCCTTTGGGATAATGATCAATTGCATGAAACTCCACGTAGTGTACAAATTTCTTTCTTGGCACGGTTGGATTTTATATGGGTCTATAGTTCTTTGAAGTTTTACGTTGTTACAATCATCAATGCTAACATAGGCAACTAGTTTACACTGTTCCTGTGCGATACAATTCTGCTAAATTTCCCTTGACATTTTTATTGGTTCCAGGTGTCTATTCTACCCGAAAATTCATTAACAATATTGCTCAATAAAATTAAGTTATGACTTCTCTTTTCCGTGCTCAATAGCTTGGATACTATACTGTATCATGTATTAGTCACATTTAGTCCGTTGAACATGTATCTCTTACAGGTTAAGCGTGGCTAGAGTTAACACTCCAGGTTTCGGCCCTTAGGCCCCAGATTTCGAACGAAGACACTCTGATACCATATGTAATGCCCATATCATTCTAGGCATTAATTTAATTTTATAACAATTCATTCTCTAAATGGAGATAACGATTTCACAGCATATATTTATTTTCTCAACAACAATTTCTGTAATTTAGATTTATCACAGGGTAATAACTTTCTGCTAAAAATGAGATAAATGCATAACTTGACCAATACCTGATACTGATGCTAATTTCTGCTGCCTTGTTGCCTCTGCTCCTGCTGATGCACAGATTAACCCTTCCACAAACAAGCAAATAACTGCCCAAAACTACTGTCCTCCCTGCCAACTAGGAAAACTACCTAGTTCCAAGATATCTACGGATATCCTGGCCCTCCGTGCCCAAAAAATTCAGCAAATCGGTGTCTCCCTAGATCAAGCCACAGTTCAGAACACTCTGTTCCTTGCTTACAGCAAGACAACAGTCGACAAAATCCCACAGGCTCACAGCCAATACAGTAATGTACAGAAAGTTGCTACTCACAGTAGATACCATGGTGAAGAACTCTCTGCTCACCACAGAATACAACAATTGATCACAAGACACAGAGTCCAGAGGCCCCTTGCTCACCCAACACAATAGTTCACAACCAAATATCACAGTATGCAGAATCTCTCTGCTTCCGGCAAATGCAGTGGTCCTGAGCTCACAGCCCCGCAGCATCCATCCCCGCCCAATGGACTTCCCATCCCCCTCTTCCCATCCCTTATTCCTCCCTGCCTCCTCACGCAGTAACTCTACCACCAACCCCTCCACGCATCCTCCGACTTGCGTCCCCCAATAAATTTTATTGCCTCGGGATTTATGGGCTCCCGCACCCTGCATACGCAACCCTGTGCATACGTAACTCTGTTCTTATCTCCATCCTTACTGACTGTCTTTTAAATTGGTTTATCAGATCATTGAATGCAGTCTGTAATAAATGTTATTTTATTAACTGTAATTCTTCCCTAATTAAATCTTGCTTAATAATCTTTAATCATTTATCAGTTTAGGGGCGTTACATTTAACTCTTCGTACGTGGTTTCTCTTGCAAAATTCCTTTGAGGTAATACTTGTGGAAATGTTAAATCCATTCTCTTGTATGCAGTTTATGTTATAACTTCTCTCTGTAATTCTATAAGCTTACAATATATTAAGTTACAAAACTTTAAATTAAAGTTTTATTTATTATTTTATTTCCACAATTAAGATAATATCTCATATATGTCAACTGATGATGGGTCCCTTTTTCTTGTGAGGGAACCCATCAGTTGAAATATGCACCCACTCCCCTTCTGAGTCTCAAATTGATGGCTTTGCAAGGAAGTTGGGATGCTCTGATATGTCATCGAATTCCAAGTTAAGTATACTTGGTTCTTTTATTTGTTGCAACTTTAATGATCTTCGCACATTAGTAAGTCACTAATTCATTTGTATGTTTGTTATAGGTTGGGAGAACAACCAATGCACTTGGAGAAGTGTGCATCCTATCCAAAAAAGGTATTCGGGTTCCATATTCTTCCACCAGTCCTTGCGAGTATTTGGGAATAGTTTTATCTATTCCTTTAAATTTTTGTTTCGACTAGATAGGGAATTCTGGTGTTTAAGGAACTCAAACTATAACATTTGATCTTTGATATATTGATGGTAATAAATATGTATATCATTTTTTTCAGATGACCTATACTCTACTGTATTAAGTGGCTTTCTTTCATAATTGAAAAAACATGAATTGGGACTATTATTCTTGTGTTCATCATAACAATGAAAATATATTTGTAGTTTGTTTACACCTATATATGTATTTACTCATATATATAAACTAAAATTTTAATAACATACCACTACAACTATTTTACACAATGGAAGCCCATAACAACTAATATGGTTATACATTTCTTTCAACATATTTTGTTTCTAAGTATAATAACATAAGATATGGAATCAACTCTATAACATCAATAATAAAATATCATTAACATAACATCAACAATTTTAAATACATAACTGAGATACATATCTAAAAAGGGTGATGGTGGGAAACAAATGGAACAACCATGTTCCACCCAACCGTATAACAAAACAACCACAATCACTTGTCATGATCATCCCCTATCCTGACCATGAGCCCACAAGAGAGAACTCAATTATCCTCCTTAGCTATAGTCACCATCAACATATAAAAAAATGCTTTTCCTCACACTACAAGTGCTCATAAAAAAAAAAACTCTAAATTACTCAACATGCTAAGAAACATCCTTCCTCCCACATATGTTGTATATATTATTGTGCCTAGGTCTTTCCATTCCTTTCCCTCCTTGGGAAAATTCATAGCTTTACAAATCCTTGATTTTTAGGGGTTGCTAGTGGTCAAATTGAACTTCTCCCACTTGTAAAAATCAGCTCTGAGTTAAATCTAACCTTCTCCCCACTCATGGAGTCATGTGTAATATCCTCAAATTTTAGATAATTAAATTCTATGTTGAATTTTGAATTAAATTTGCGTTTTTGGAATATTCGAATTTGGAAATTATTTTCCATTTATGGAAAATCCGAATTTGGAATTTTGGATTATGTAATTAATTATTTGATGACTGTTGGGAAAATATTTGACTTTCCCAACCGTCCTCTTTTATTGGACACATGTATGAGACACATTTTTTAATAAATTTAATGTTGGGAGACAAATGGAACAACTAGGTTAAAAATAACTGACCATGACGCCATGAGTGGGGAACATGCTTGAGTTACCTCAAGGATGATTTTTACAAGTGGAAGAAGTGGAATTTGACCACTAACAACCCCTAAAAATAAGGGATTTGTAAAGATGTGATTTTCCCCAAGGAGGAAATGAAATACCTAGGCACAAGAATGTATATATATACAACATATTTGGGAGGTAGGACGTTGCTTAGTATGTTGGGAATGGAAAACTGTTTGTTGTTATGAACATTGTTGGTGTGAAGCAAAGTATTTTATGATATATTGATGGTGACTATAGACAAGGAGGATCAGTTTTTTTTCCCTTATGGACACATGGTTAGGATAGGGGGTGAGAAGGACAAGTGATCTTTGTTGTTTTGTTCTACGGTTGGCTGCAACATGATTGTTCCATTTGTGTTCTAGCATCAATTTTTAGATATGTATATTAGCTTGTATTTCTTTGTCAATATTTAATTTAGGGTTTTTATCTATTAGGAATATGTTGACAGTGTACATATAAGTGAAATCAATTCTTAAGGGACTGTATAACCAGGTTATATTATGGCTTATCATAGTAGAATGATAATGGAAATATTTTTTATTTTAAATATGATGGTTATACATATATATTTAACTCTCTCTCTCTCTCTCTCTCTCTCTCTCTCTCTCTCTCTCTCTCGATATATATATATATATATATCTGTTGATACATAAAGAAATATCATAACTATGTTACATTCCTATTGGCCATTGAAGATATGTATTTTGAATTTCTATTCAAATATGTACATAATCAAAACATTGCAGAGAATATATAGAAAGAATAACAATATGAATACATTTTTCAATTTGTATCTATTTCCATGGAAAGATATTGATACAATAGACTTCAAAGTGTCGTACAAAAGTAACCATTGTATTCAATAGATCATTGTCCAAAACATTACAATTGGAGTACCATAGACCAAAAACTCCACAACCTTTTGTACTGTAAATAGAGCTCTAAGGAAGTCTACAAAGAATATGTATGTAACCGAAGTTAATGCATGCATAATTCAATCAAGGAAGGACATGGAACTCACATACCTTTTTTGGTAAGATGCTTCCTTCACTTGAGTGCATCGACTTTCCCAGCCTGCAAGAGAAGTAAAGCAACGGTTTATCAACTTTGCTAGCATTTAAGTTTTTATGAAAATAAATAAAAATAAATCAAGTACACAACATATCTTGAGTTCCGATGAAAATTAGATCACCTTTTCTCCTTGTGAGGTAATCCATCCACAATCCAACAAAAGGAGGAGTGGACCCATAACCAACTAATGGGTACCCTTGCAAATAACAAGGGGCCCATCATTAATTTTTGTATCCATATATAAAATTTTCACATAATTAATTTAAAATAAAAGAGTAGATGGTAAATAAAAAAAATTGTTGTTTCAGTATCCCTATACATATTCTCTAAAAAATCTTAAGTATCTAAATAGAGAGAATAGATTTATAGAATAAATTGTTGAATTGTAATCATTAAGGGAAATGTATGTTTCGATAGAGAAGAAGCAACAACAAGTCACTTTCCTCCTTACAGAAGAAGAACAATAATAATAAAGGCTATGGGTGAATTATTGAATTTTTCTTCAAGAAGAATAAACTTGGACTTCGGTCAAAGTGTGGTTCATATGGACCAAAGGAAATGGAAAGAATTCATGGTTGCGGGGGTAAAACCATAGCCTAGTTAAACAGTTTCCAAAAAAATTTGAGATGACTTTATTTTACACAGACGAAAAATTAACTATGGCGGAGGAAACAACCGTAAAGTTTCTTTCTTGGATTAACCTATATTATCATAGAAATAACTATGTTAAGGAAACAAGAATCTGGATAAATATTACAGAGGTAAACCTTGACCTTTAAACAATAGTAATCAATCCACTGGTATTTGGTTGGAGAAATATAATAACTAGTAATTACGCTTAAGAAGATTTTGAATACGAATTAAAACATACTGAAACTAATACAAGAAGTTTCCACAGACTACAACTAGTTCCAAAGTTTTTGAAATGTTTGACAACATTCTTCATCAACCCTCACCTAGGGCTCGTGATTGACGATGCATCTTGGCACAATAGCCCAAGATAAGGCTACAATCCTATCTCACCTTGTGTTGACCAAAAATAGGGGTGATTTTAAGGATGGAAATTTATTTTAAAATGTAGAAACATTGGTGAGTCTTACTAATACTTCATATGAAAACTATAAATGTTTGGCAATATTTTTATAAAAATATTCAAATTTCTAAGGATTTTATATAATTTGTATAACATTTTGGTGATTTTTAAGGTTAAATAATTTTATCGTATAGAATTTGAGCAAATCATTTTTAGAATAGCAAATCGTTTTTTGGGAAAACCATGGAAAATTAGCCCATGAGCGAAATTTATCCCCTAAAATCATCCCTGAACTGCTCTGAAACCACTCGCATAAAGGGTACAAAGTACATCTTTTTACCAAGAACTTATACTTTAGGGAAGGATGATACATAGATAGAGGAAGCTCTTCATAGAGGACGGAATTTTAGAATATATATATATATATATATATATATATATATATATATATATATATATATATATATATATATATATATATATATTGACCCACAAAGGCTTTCTTTTATACACATAAATTGTTCCACATAGAACATAATGTATATTACCAAAAATGTATGCTATCGAGAAACACGATACATATATGGAGGAAGTATTCCATAGAGAATGAATTATATATTACCAACATCGTATGCTACAGATAAGCACGATACATAGATGGAGGAAGTACTCCACAAATAAAATAGTATATTATACTTACCGAGAAGCATGATGCATAGATGGAGGAAATACTTAACAGAGAATAAGAATTGCAAGTAAAGGTATATATATAAAGAAATTGACTCAAAAATATCTTCTTTTATACACATACATTTCCACAAAGAACGCTAGGATGTTTAGATGGGGGAGATTATTCCATGGGATGCATATTTTATTTGTGAAGGAACTATTGGAGAGGGTGGTTATACCTAGAGTATTGTTTGGCAGAAAACACGCGTTGCTTGGACATAAGATAATTTTTTGTAGGAAGGAATTTGCATAAAGAAAAATCGTAAAGAAAAACCTAAAAAATAGAATAACCCCTATATAAACTGTCAAAGAAGGGTAATAGAGTACTCACCATGCCTATGGAGATCATACAAAAACTCGAAGGCCATAATAGAGTCAAACATCATAACAGAGTTGAAGCCATAAAAAAGTCAAATATCATAACAAAGTTGAATGCCAGTGCGAGACGTGAGGGGTAAATAGAGAAATGACCAAGAAAAATGAGACCCAAGATATTATTTATGAAAGAGTGATGGCACCTCAAACTTTTTAGTGATGGGAGGAGCATCAGGTACGCCACCCCACTCCTTGCCATGTGAATTTTCCAAAGTGTTGAGGCCATAGTGGGTGGTTCATATAGTGGTAGGCATAGAGAGTACTAGGATGGCTAGTCCTCCATTAATGGATGTGCCCTAGTTTTAATTCCAATACCAAACACCAAATGAGGTTTAGATCTGACCTAGCTTCAACCTTTACTTTCATTTCAAACTCATTTAAATGTTGAGTGGACAACTAACCCAATGTCAGATCGATAATCACTTACCCTGGTATAATTTCATACTTAGAATCTACAACATGTCGTATGATAATCTCACTTACTACTTTGGAACATGCTTAATAAGGGGACGATTGTACCATAGCACATGGACTATGATCTAGAGTGGTTACAATAGTATATTCATATCCATTAATCCAAGTCTCGACTTATATAATATGGATGTTTATGCATAGCATTTGTTATAATAGTGGGAAGGGGATATTGTTATATTTTTTTAGTAAGGTTAGCATGGGTTCGATGAAAAACCCAACATTATTTTGTATTCAAACTTTATACTGGACCTATATATTTCCAGTATCCTCATAACAATAATGAGAGTTAGAAATTTTAATGTAGTAGCAAGAAGAATAGATTTCATGTACAAAAAGTGAGATGACTATGACATGTTTTCATGGATAGTAAAAATAAGTTATCATCAGGTATTGAACCTCATACAAGAGGTTAATCTAGTAGAGAAAAACTTTTATGTGCATAAAAAGTGACATAATTTTATAAAGATTATTTTGTATGTCACAAAAGTTTTGATAATTTATAGCTTCTTTCCCCTAATCATTTTTTATTTTTATTTTTATTGAAATTTGGGGTACATTACATCATGGTCAACTATTTTTAACCGGGTTGTTCCATTTGTCTTCCGACATTTAATTTATTAAAAAAATTTCTCATACATGTGTCCAATAAAAGATGATAGTTGGGAAAGTCAAATCTTTGTTCAACAGTCATCAAATAATTAATTACAAAATCCAAAATTCTAAATTCAGATTTTCCATAAATAGCAATTTATTTCCAAATTTGAATTTCCAAATCCGAATTTCCAAAAATGGAAATTTATTTCCAAATTCAACTTGGAATTTATTTTTCTAAAAATTTGAGGATATTGCATCCTCTCCCCCTTAAGTAAAACAATGTATTGAGTGTTCATTAATATCTCATAATAGGATTGGATAATATTTCATGATATCTTCTTCCAATTCCCAGGTGGTGTCCTCGAGATTAAAGTGCTTCCATTGCACTTTTACCTGGGTGATGAATCTATTTCTAAGTATTGTTTCTTTCCCATCCAAAATGAACAGAGGTTCCTGTTGGAACTCTCCTTCTGGTTCCACCTGCACAATGTTCCAATCATTGATGTGAGTAGGATTATGAATATATCTTTTCAATAATGAAACATGAAAAACATTATGAACTTTTAAATTTGTAGGAAGTGCTAGTTGATATGCCATGGGTCCGATTCAAGTTAAAATATCAAAGGGGAAAAAAAACCTTGGTGCCAACTTGGAGAAATTTTGTATCTTTAGAGAGCTCCTTCTCGCTTTTACATTTAGATATACATGTTCCCCAATTTGAAAATCTTGATGTCTTCTTTTTTAATCTGCATATCTTTTATGTTGGTATTGGGCCTCTTTTAAGTTTTGTTGTACCCTTTTTACCATTCTCTCCATTTCTTGGAGCATTTCCGGTGTAATGTACTCCAACATTACCAAAATAAAATAAAAAATTGTTAGGTGCATTAAAACTTCTTGACTCTTCCCTATTTGTCCCACATAGCTTTATTATCGTCACTTAGCAATTATAACGTATTCTTTTCTTACGACATATATTTAGAGACTATATCATACATAAACCATCAATGATACGATTATTATCATTATACAATTATATATGTTTTTACCAAAGGGCCTATCTTATATCTAAAACTCAACACATTCCACTTTGTAACCATTAAGTGGATACTTAACACTTACCCATATATAACCCCATATATGGTTCCCTTAACTTATATCATTATGCATATGTATAAAATTGATTGGATTTAGCATGCGATAAAATATTTACTCTCCATATATCTATACACCACACACACACACACACACACACACACACACACATGTGTGTGTGTGTGTGTCCATATAATGCAAACCTTATTCCTATTGTATACATATCATACATGTTATACAAAGATGTTGTATCTCATTAGCTTTAGTTTTAACATGGTAACCAACGAAAATTATTCCATTGTGTATTTCAAAATGGTTACTCAACACACAAGTATTATCGTTACTGAGGTGGTTATAAGGTTGTTTTCCAATGAGGGCATGATAGGTCATAAACCATAGTGCCAAGCTAATGCACTTAACCCACACTTCAACCCTAAACCAAAACAATGTGAACACCCCATCCGACCTGGTGACATGGACCAACATTGAATGGGCTATGAACTCATGTTAATGGAGTGGGTATTTTCGACCTGCAGTCATTTAATGTTGTTTGTAACCATTACTGAAAGGAATGTCACATATATATTGAGTTGGACAAATAGGTGGCCATGCCCACTGTGGGCTTGCCACCTTCAAAACTTCACATGGAAAAATTATCGTGTTTCCTGTCACCTATTACTTCCCACTATGCAATTGTTTTGAGGTCAATCTCGAAATCGTTTTCCCCCCTTTGTCTCTGTATTCACCCAAAAGAACTCTGAATCCGGAGTTGTAAGCATCTCAGTGTTAACCATGGAACGTTTTCCTCTATGTGGTTGGCCTGCAATGTGGAAATGAACTCGGCCTGGAAAATAATGGAGGATGCACATCCGCCTAGTCTTCTCTCTGTACAAGGTAATCCCATAACTTCTTTTGTTCCCTTTAATCTTTTGTAAGAATTTGTGGATAACTTTTTTTGGCAGTTGTGTTTGCATTTTGCCTTTGCAACTGTTTCTTTCCAGTCTCTCAGGTTTGAAGCTTCCCTTCTTTTATCTTATTTTAATCTTTGTTTGAAGCCCAACATCCATGCTCTGTGTGATATATCCCCACTATGAAAATCGTGGTAGGTTCTGGAATATTGAAAAGTTAGCATTCTATGTGAGCATATACATTATTCTTCAGTCTCATGGGTTTGAGTATTTACATTACCTCACTATGGACTATAGTTCTATGTGAAAAATAGATAGACAAACATATAGGTTAAACTTTCAAGGGATTTATGGATTCATATTGTTTACTTTCTCTATCATCCATACACACGCATGAACACCCTTGCCTGAAATCATGGTAATTGTTATCACCTTCTAATTTGCATTAATTTTTCCCAAAGCATATTGTCCTTGTGTTATCTTTCCACTCAAACTTTAAAAAATTTTCACCAGCTCCATTAGACTCTCATCTTCTAAATCCTTCACTCAACTGATCATCAAAATTAGTCATGTCCTCCATGAGTAAAACATTTGGAAAATATCCCAAACCTATACCTAGCCTTAATGCTTATCTAAATCCCTTAGTTTCATCACTTCATTCATATTTATCCTTATTATCATATTCTCGTTGAAAATAAAAAATATTCCTTTTATTAAGAACCCTTATCCTATCCACCAAGTCATGTGTTAAGACTCATATGCCCAAAGTCCTTAGAAATTGGAAAAAGAATTTATTATTATTAATATAAATATTTTTATATTAAAATATTTATATTAATATTTGATCCAATATTTAATTTATTGCATCACGTCAAATCATGGGCACGAATCTCAATTTATAATGTGGAAAATTCAAAGGATGGATGGAGGGCGCACATACATATCGGGCCAAGAATTAGCGTGGAGGTTAATTATGAGAAGGAGGACCGATATGTAAACCAATGGTTTTTGTTAGAGAGACGTGTATTTACATGGTGAATATTGGGGGTAAAAGCAGTGTGGAGTAAACCACTCCATCCCAAGCCTGATATAATAAATGCAACTATTTATCATATGGTTTATGTGCAACATTTTTCCAGGAGTGTGTTTCAATAATAATTATGGAATTTCCAATAAATGAGATTCTTCCTGACGGTGAAAAGGTTTTACAGAGGTAAATTTTAAATTTTACAAATTAAAGAGATTAATGTTTAGTTCCATGGAAAGTAATTAAATGTGAATATGCATGTGCAAGGAAGACTTGGAAACATATATATCCAAAGGTTTTACAAAAGTAAAAGAAGAAGATCAAAAGTATTTTACCAAAGATGGTAAACAAGACATGGTTTTCATAACCGTGGGAAAGAAACGGTAAATTGGAAAAAACATGACATAGGAAATGTTTTTCACAGTCAAATGGTAACAGTAAATGTTTTTTACAGTGAAATGGTAAAGGGAAAAACAAGACATGGTTTTCAAAACCACGGGAAGCAAGAAATAAATGGTTTTTCAAAACCACGGGCATGAATTAAATTATGGAAATTTAATTTTAAAGGATAAAAAAAATTATGGAATTTATTCAAATATATTATTCCCAAATATTTAAGGAAATATGGATAAATAAAATTAGATTTGGAAAAAGCACAAGTGACATTTCAAAGAGGATGTGGCAGTTAGTTTCTGCAAAAGTTGAGACTTATAGGATGATTTCCGGATGAACCAAAATGAGTTTTCAAAATCCAAAGGAGGTTATTGTCAAGAACGGACCCTAGAACATTAACCTTGTTCATTTTTCACACAGGTTTCATGGATTGGGAGATTTGAGGGAATCTTGGAGCCATATTTTTCTGTTATGATTTCCTATTGGATACATGCTCTTGTGACACATATTCCAACCATATGGAGATGAGTTTCAAGAAACTGAGAGAGGATTTTATTCAGAACAATATTATATACAAAAACCATTCTCATATTTTAAACAAATATTACGGTTTGATAATTACAGGTGGCGTTTTGAAGCCTATTTTTTCTCCTGAAAAACATGAGATCAGCTAACACATGTCATGTTCTATTTGTAATCATTTCTATTTTGGGGAAGAAGCTAAAATGTTTCATTTCATTTATTGTAATTGGTTTCACAGTGAAATAACTCGAATTATATAGGTGTTAGAGGTTCCAAATGAATTAATGTTGGAGGAAGTGCAAGGGAACCCTTTTTCTTGCTTCTAAACTCTATTGTAATTTTCTGGAGCTGAATTGAATACTATGCAGAAGCTTTTGAAGTATCTAAGAAAATATTCTAATGGTGGTGATATGAGTTTTGTATTCTCTCATCATATGTATTTCCTGTGTTCTTTATTTCCATTTTCACTGTCTTCTGTTTAAATTAGATAGTTAAAAGCTCAAAATTCATGTTGTGATGCTCTCAGCTTAAGCAATTTAAACTGTGTAAATTTCCTCTTAAATAATTCAGAATTCATTTCAGTAATGCTCTAATGCAGTTATTTGTTTTCTCTTTCTTCTTACACCCTTCTTAAACTCAATTAGCAGCTGATATTCATTTCCTTATTTAGCCTTTATCCTCTATAGAGTTCTACTGGCTAGTCATTGTTTTCATTCACTTTCAGAATTTTAGCTCCATAGCCCTAAGTGTCCCTCTGCTTCCTTTCCAACAACTTTATAAAAACCCCCCAAAACAAACTAAATCTAGCCACTAATTGCCAAAGAAATACCTAGTGACACGAGAGAGCCCTCTCTCATTTGAGAAGGCTAGTGCCCAACTCTAAAGTAGGTTGAAACAATTACCTCTATCGTTTGTTTATTTAGTCTGACAAAATTTATAGAGTGCTAACATTTTGGTGTCGTTGCCGTGGACAAAATTGAAAATTTTTCCCTGGGAAAGAACGACATGGTTGATTTATAAGGTCTTGGAGCAGCAGACACTTAGGAATATATTGGTTGTATTCCTTCTCTGGCGACTCCACACATAAAAAATCAGTTTGAAGGTGATACCACTGGTAGAAGAATCCAGAAATTTAAATTTTAACTAGCAACTCCACTTTCAATGCAAAATCCAGCTTCCAAAATATCATTGGCAACTCCATTGTCCGAAGATGAGTTCAATAAAGGAAAGGTATGCTCCCATGAATCACGCTCACATTCTCAGTTTTCTGAATCACATGCCTCCTATATATTGGCAAAGATATCTGCCAAAGTTCAAAGATCAGGAAGGAGATGATGCTTCCTTTCATTTGATCAAATTCCACATGCACATACTTAGGCTAGGGGTTAAATTTCTTGAAGACTACTTGATGAAGATGTTTATGGAAAACTTAGAAGAAGAAGCATGATCCTAATATGAAGGATTGCCATCTTCTAGTCTATTTTCCCTTGAAGACTTTTATTTAGTATTTTGTGTGAATTATAAGGAAAGTTATCCACGTTTAGTTGTGGTTGAAATTTTTTGTGGAAACTTTGACAATCTTATTCAACACATGGGGATTGATATTAATTACAAAGACTTAATGTATGATAAAATTGAAGAATCCATTTATGAACTAGCTTCTCATCATGCAGAGCTAGTAGATACTAGTTGTATTGGTACACAGGATCATTCCGAGCAAACATTAGTTTCTTCTTTTCTTGAAAATGAAACAAATATGCATCATAATGTTGATAGTCAAGTTATATCCCATGATGTTAATGAAAATTTACATCCGTTTCAGCCTTAATACAATAAAAAAATATGGGGAGAATCATTCAAATTGTTTTTCAACTCATTCCTTTTCTAAAGACTTGTATCATGAAGAGATTGGGGAGAATCGAGCTATTGAAATTGTATGTGCGGAAAATCAGGCTATTGAAATTGTGTGTGCCGAAAATCTAGGTGTTAAAAATATTAGTAAATATAGCTACTCAAATTTACAAGGAAATACCAAAGAAGAAAAAGTTGTTTTAGGTGTTTTGGATGTTGCAGAATCCATTCATAAGTTCACCTCTCTTGATTTGACATATAAAAAAAAATTAAAAATCGAGGATGACATTCTTATTCAAGAACATGAAGGAGCATTTTCAGAATTTTCTCAAACACATGAGATTGGCATTTCATCTAAATATTTTCAAGAGCACATAAATCTTGTCTCTGTTGTGGATGATGTGAAATATGATCATGTTGTTGGATGCCCATTTAAGGAGGGTAAACCAAATGAAAGAGATCCTTGTCTTTGGACTGATTTTAAAAAAGGGATAGTTTTACATGTTTTCAAAGACCCTTTTTCCAGTAAGATAAAATCATCAGAGAAGACAGAGTACTTGTTTTTCAAGAATGCAGGGATAAAATGGGGTTTGCAGTTTGATTTATCATTTTTTGCATTATTTTTTCCATCTAGAGGAGTTGAAAGCACGCTGCAGTCGGGAAGTCAATTGCTTGATTGGTTTCATTGGCACTTTATCATCACTTGATTGAGTATTCATTTCAACATTTTTAGGGTATGTAGGAGTTTAACTTTTCATGATACCATTTTCATAATTAAATATGGGTTTAACCTTATTATTTTCCAAATCATTTATTTTAGTATTAAAAGGGAATTTGTGATTAAATATTAGAAAATTGACATGTTTTCATATATATCTCAAAAATGTGTTAGCTTTGCCATGTGTAAGAATATGTGAAGGATTAATTCAAAAAGACTTCTCGAATACTTCCTCCACCATTTCAAGATTTTAGGAGGTAATTCAATCCTATTTCAAGGAGAAGATCATGGAGATATGGATAAACATATCTTATCCAAGATATATGAGAGATATGTGTGAGGATTTGAAGAAATCATATTTTGTAATAATGGGAAATTGGTTGAGAGAAAATTGGATCTATAATTATGAGATTCTTATATTATTTTCAAAACTCTTATGTATAAAAGAGAGGGACCTCTCTTCATGAGAGGAGGAGAATTGTTATGATGTAGATTTGATTCCTGAAAAGACTCTTTTTGTAAACCTACTTGTTGAAGATTAATGCAAGTTTGAATTCAGTGATATTGTGTCTCTTAGAAGTTAGCATCTGCTAACCTAAAAGCTTCCATGTTGGCATCGACAAGGGCCACTGATCCATCTTGGTAAGCTCATTGTAAATTTCTAGTGTAGATTTTCATTTCATGTACCTGTTATTTTGATTTCATGTTATTTTGTTTGATTTCACTATTCAAATGTGTTGCAAAGTGTGGTAATGCACAAACAATTGGATATCCATATTTCACCATACATGAGATTTAATGGAGCATATTACATGTTATTTTAGTTGTTTCATAAGATAGAATCAAAGTTCATCTTTTTCTTTCATGCACCATCAATGAACATGTCCATCACCTGAGAAAGAGATTTTGCTTGTTTATGAGTTTTGTTTTCCATCTTTCAAATTGTGTGAAGATTGTTATTTTTAAAAGTGTGTTGGTTTCTAAATGGTTTTCTTATCTAAGATATACTAAAAAAACATAGGAAACTATCTGTTATCGACACATATAGTGCGTCAACTCTACTGATTATGAATCCCAGTTGATAATTTATGTTTGGTAATATATTATGCATACAATTGCACCAACATTTTGGCGTCGTTGTCGGGGAGTTGTAAATGGTAATAGGTAGCATTTGAATTAGATTGATTTAATTATTTTGGATTGGTTTTATGGATGACCTAAGGGTGGAGAGAATATGGTAAGACGAGAGGTAATAACCTGTGCATCCACTTTAGTGGGGTTTCTCCAAAGTTAGGTTGTCCTCTTCCTTTTATGCAGAAGTGTGTTTCTCCTTATTTTATGCAAAAATGTGTTTTTATTTATGCAAATTTAGTTTTTATTTATGATGAGCTAACTTGTGTGAACTAATAACCTGGTGACAACAGGCTCCCAGTAACGTGGGGAGTTCAAGTTTGGTGTGTTTTATTTTTTACAAATAGTTTTAATTTCTTAGTTTTAAAAATTCAAATCTTTGATGATAAATCATTCTCTTTTTTCAATATGGTTTAACTATGAGTATAAGCTTGGAACAAATCACTCAGATCCTAGCAAAATTTAGGATCCCTTATTCTTGGGAAGACAAGATCTTGACAGTAGCTGAAAGTTTAATTACTCCTCCAGAGGCAAATAAAGAAACAACATACAAGGAACCCTGCACATATGATGACGAACAATTATGCGAGAAGCAAATTGAGGAGGACAATGAGGAGTTGCATCACGATATGAGGATTCAAAAATATGCCTACAAAATCCTTATCGAACAATGATTTCAAGCAAGTACGAGGTTAGATCCATCTAGTTTTTCTTTTTATTTTGTTAATTTACAATTTCAACACTTAATTTCGCACGTTTATGTATATTTTTTATTGTCAATTGCAAAATTCACATTGAACATATTCTTATTACTGTTGCGCTTATGGTTACATTGGATATTTGACTACACGTAAATCATATTTAATTTTTAATTAGTGTAATGTAGGTAGGACGTTATTTTCAAGTTTTTTTTATTTTAGAATAAGTATGCTCTCCTCCATACTTCGTGCGATCGCGAGGATCAGAAAATAGGATAACTAAAATTAATTTCAGGAAAAAAATTAATTGTTGATGTTTACATAAAAATTGCCTAATCTATTTTTGATCTACAATTGTTCCATTTGCGCATAAATTTTCGATAAGTTTGCGAAGTAAATTTTTAAGTTCTTCTATTTTTTTATTTTTTTTTCAAAACATAAAACGAAAAAAAAAATAATAATAAATAAATAATTTTGCAGTAATAAAATGTTGTACTATCCAGTCTTGGCATTTGGATGGATATTCCTTCTTTGTATTTGGATTTAACAATGGTACATGTACACCTCGATTGTGCTGCGAGAAAGAGATTGCATCCTTTCCTACTTACAGGTATCAATGTGACACGCCTTTGAGCTTTATAGTGGGAATTTTCTTCGACTTCCTTCATAAAGAATGGAAACACTTCTATTCCATACCCTTTGAGCACCAATGATGGTTGTAGCCAAGCTACCCTTCACCCTGATTCCTTTCATACAGAAAACGGGCCACATGGGCCTCATTGGAGATGATCCAATGGACTGTGGGATGAGGATTATATATAATTGCAAAATTTTTTGGGGTTTGATCCGTCCAGAGGTGTTGTAGGCACATAATTATTCTTATCCCTTTTTCTTTTTAGATCATCCATAGGCTTGTTCTTGATTGGCCAGTTTTTCACCCCCTCCACATATATCTACAATCTCCTCACAGGTAACTTGTTTATACTTCCACCCATGAATTTCATAAATTGTGATGATTCGACTTTGAGAGGCATTTTGCAGGAAGGGGACCATGGATACAAAGTGGTTGCATTGGTCTACTCTCCATGTGATTGACAAAAGATAATGGATATCTATGATTCTGTTGAGTGCTCTTGTGTTTACGTCTTCCAGAAACTAGTTCATCGACATTTTGATGGTCGATCTTGTGTAAGAAAAGGGGTCTAGGATATGGGTCAATTTTAATGCTTTCTTCTCTTCCTATTGAATAATTATCTGTGTGTTTGAATGTATTATTGACCAATCCAATATGAGTTGTGGTTACGTGCATGCAGACCCATACAAAGACATAAAAGACAACAAAGGATGGTGAACCTTTAGTTCATGTTACAAAACTTCCACCAACTGTTGAAAACGATATAATTATGCCACAAGTTCACTATTATGGAACTGGACATGCAGTGCAAGAGCTTTATGATGAATCTAGACTCTTGGGATTTTGGAGAGGTGTTATGCCGGCAGTTGACATCTGTTTTACGCCTTCCAAGATTCATGTCCAATAGCCAACGTGTCATGCAATTCATTGACTTAGGCTCGAGGCTTGGGGGTGATCACTACAAGATTAAATTAGGAACTGAAATACTCAAAAACTCAGAAGGCAACTGTTACAGGTGAATCCTCCTACAGACAAGTGGATTCCCTCTTGGTCTCTAGACTCCTAAGGCAAAGACATAAAAGTACTTAACGTGAACAATGACATCCTTTTAGATCTAATTAAACTAATGAATGAAGAGGAAGAAGAAAAATGTGTACCTTGTTAACGTTGTTTGTCCTTGAAAAGTCCAAGTTTAGCTTCAAACCTAAGCTCCTCGATAGGTCCTGTATAACAAAAAAAGATACAATGAGCTTCCTATTCTATTGATATTAGCTCAAATATAGATCTATCTAGTGAAGACAAGTTCATGTGGAACAAACATAAACTTGAAAGAAACATGCCAAGCATGTATGTATATTAATGAGAACAAATCAAGAGTACATTCAGACCAAACTTGATGAATGTGCAATAACTTCTTCCAGTTCTCTTTGTCCAACCCCTTTGCTCAAGTAGTCTAGAATGATTATGCTTCAATGGTGCCACACTTATGAGATCATAAGTTTGGTATAATTCTCAATCTCCATATCCCCCTCTTCCATGGAAAGCCCTCATTATATAGGATTTGGAGGCTTAACCACCATGGAGAGGATCTCTCATCAGATCCACTAAGAAAGGGATCTCTAATATATTTAGGGAGAAAATGTCTCTTAAGCATTTTGTGGAGGAAATATCTCTCAAGGATTTTAAGGAGGAAATATTTCAACCATCCATGAGATCCTCCACCTTCCCTAAAAAATAGGAAATCAAATGTGAGGTGGATTCTCACAATTAATTACTTTCTTTTTCATGAATATTAATAATAATTCATGTGCACTTGGTTCTCACACTTAATCAATTTATTTTCCATGAATATTAATAATAATTCATGTGTACTTGGTATTTTGGCCTTCATGTAATATATCCCTCCTCCATATTGACTAGGGATTGTGACATAGGTTATTCCATGGTGTCAAGGTGTATGAGACACTTATATGACACTTTACGACTCTTAGGGCGAGGTACCTAGGTGTGAAAATTCCGTGTGTAACAGAATGCCCCCTAAAGTGTGAGGTTGGAAGAGAGAATGATGGCCGAAACACTTTAAAAATCTTTAAAGCAAGGGTGTGGACTCAGAGAAGCTGGTAGAAGCTGTAAACAACCATCAAAAAAATGTTATGACATGTTTTGAACCCAGGGCAGGCATACCTATGCTTGAGTGATAAAGACTTTCCAGGTATGGCCGCCATAAAATACACTGCGGATCCATAATCATATTCACTGAAGAGTATAGCCACCAAATATACAATGTGGATCTATAATTCCATGACATGAACTGATCGTAGCCATGAAAAATATACAGTGGATCTACGAGATGAAAAGACATAGCCACAGACCAATATAAAGTGGATCTATGTAATAGTATATGTGTCAATCTTCAAAAGAAAATCCATCGCAACCTGGGAAAAGTATATATCAGAGTGATCACTCAACCTAGGGTCTTCTTACCAATCCCGATGAAATACAATTCTAACCATGTGAATAGATGTCTTGATGTTAAACATGGAAGAAACCACTTGATTACCGGTCAATGATGTAAACTGTTAACAAGCACGAGGGAAATCACCATTGATGTCAATGATTCCCAAGGTAATCTAGTACATTCCAATGAATGTGAATGGATGAGTTGAAGTCAAACATCCATGGAATCATCCGATCATAGGTAATTGATGTAAACCCATTGTCATATGTGAGGAGGCCTGCCATTGAGGCATGTACGTCCCAAGGTACTAACTGGTTTCTAAGTCTAGTTCCTAGATAATTTGTTGAAGTTGATAGGAATAGACTCGTCGAGGGAGGGCATTGATATATCCACCATCAATGACATGAAACGGTCACAGAGATGTAATTGGTAGATCAAATGAACATGGACTGACATAGGTATTGAAACAAGATATTTGTGATGGTTGACTCTTAAAGAAGGTACTTCTCTTGAACACTAAGGCATAACATCAGAAACTTGACATGGACCAAAACTTGATAATGCAATGGATGTTGTGACTTTGTTTCAGGCGACCCAAAGGAGTGAGGAAACTCAAATGATTGGTTTAGTGTAGAGGTTCAACAGATTGAAATGTGTGCAAATATAAAATGTCATGTTCAAGGGCCACTGTAGGGGTTACTGGTAATGTTCTCAAAAACTTATTTTCTTGCTTCCTTCAATTTTTCCCCCATCCAGATAGATGAGTACCTCTTTTTAATTTAACAAGCTCGAGGAGGGTAACAGATGCTCAATATAACTCACCTTCGGTAAGTCCCTCTTTCTTTGTTTAATGAACTAGAAGAAGTAAGGGTTCGGTCCTGTATGGGCCCTTCAATGTATGATTGTTTAACGAGTCCAAAGAAGGTAAAATCGGTGGTTTTTCATATTTAGAGAGTCAAAAAACAACTTAAAGATGATTCCAAAGTTGTCCTTTTTCATAATTTTAGTCTCGTGAGGCCGAAAAAGAGATAAATTATCACTCGAAAGATGCCCTTTCAGACCTTTTAACGAGTGGGAAAGGAAGCAAGATCACTCGAAAATATTTTCACGTTTAGAGAGTCTGAAAAGAGTTTAAAGAAGACTCAAGGGGGTTCCTTTTTCATATAACCTTTACGAGTCCGAAAAAGTGATAAATGTCTACTCGGTTACATTCTCATTCTTTTTTGAGCACGAGAAAGAACAAAGACTAAGCTCGGTACTTTTCCCCCAGCTTGAAAGCTAGTGTCTTAACTCCAGAATGATCATCAAAGGCTGGAGACATGCCCCCCAAGCTTAAATTCATTCACCGACTTTGAGGTTGTCACCAATTTTTGTACTAGATGGAGAAAAAGGATACAGGTGGATGAAAAGAAGGTTCAAATACAAGATCTAACAAAAGACTCAACTCGACATCTACGAGATCTGGCGAAAGACTCGACCTGATAGGAGAGGTGAATGTTTCATTTTTTAACGCGCTTGACATAGGAAAAGAGCTATTCTCAAGGCTCCGGGTTCAATCCCCATATTTATGCTTCATTTTTTAATGAGCTTGCTACAAAAAAAAAAAAACTATGCTCATGGCCTCTGTTTCATTTTTTAATGAGATTGTCACAAAGAAGTGAAACTGTGCTCGTGACTTCTGTTTTATTTTTTAACGATCTTGCTACAGAGAGGAGAAACTATGATTGTAACTTCTATTTCATTTTTTAATGAGATTGATACAGAGAGGATAAACTATGCTCATGACTTCTATTTCATTTTTTAACGAGCTTGCTACAGAGAGGAGGAACTATGCTCATAACTTCTATTTCATTTTTTAGTGAGCTTGCCACAAAGAAGCAAAACTATGCTCGTGACTTATGTTTCATTTTTTAATGAGCTTTCCATAAAGAAGAGAAACTATGTGTGTAAATTCTGTTTCATTTTTTAACGAGCTTTCCACAAAGAAGCAAAACTATGCTCATGACTTCTGTTTCATTTTTTAACGAGCTTGCTACAGAGAGGCGAAACTATGCTCATGACCTCTGTTTCATTTTTTAATGAGATTTCCAAAGAGAAGAGAAACTATTCTCATGAGCTTTGTTTCAATTTTTAACGATCTTGCCAAAGAGAAGAGAAACTATGCTCATAAATTCTATTTCATTTTTTAACGAGCTTGCCACAGAGAGGAAAACTGTGCTCGTGGCTTCTGTTTCATTTTTTAACGAGCTTTCCATAGAGAAGAAAAATATGCTCGTAACATCTGTTTGATCATGGCTTCCAAGAAGATGACGCTCTAGAAGGATACCATTTCAAGGGACAAAACTCATTCATGGCTTCCAAGAGATCTTCACTCCATGGAAGAAGAATGCTTTGGAAGGAACAGATGTCAAGGGTCTCGCCAGGGGTAAGGGGATCAGGCTTCAATAGCCCTACCGAAGAGATCACCATGTCAACTACTGGATCTAAGTCATCAGAAATTGAATTCATGGGAGACAATGCCACATGATTGACCTATGGCAGAGGTGATATCGTCTGCATATAAGGCCCATTTAGGGAGGTCATTGATTTGATGGTCAAGTCAGTCCCAACAAATGAAAGTTGATCAATAGTCACCATTCTTCCATCGTGCGAGAAAGATATCACAAGAAAAAAAGTGGACACAATATCTTCCATGGCATAGACATAATCTCTCCCAAGGAGTAAATCAAAATCCAAGGGGTCCTGGACTACCATAACATCAATAAAGATAATTTTACCTCCCAAAGTTATGGGAAACTGAGGAAGGATCCCTAAAGGGTGACTGGTTCTTCTATTAAAAGAGAAAAAATTATGGGTAACCGACACAAGATGAGGATAACCCAAAGATTTCCAAGCAATAGAGGACAAAATACTAATGGACGAACCTTCATCTATCAATGTATGAGGAACGTCTCAACCAAAAACCTGAACTAGAATATTAAAAGGAATGTGAGAGGGGAGATGAGGTTTAGTTAGACTACCCCAATAAAAAAGGATGACCTCATTACTTGGAAGGATTTTGGTGCAACCCTCCTCAATCCTCCTGAGAATGGTTTCTCTCACCAGGACCTTCTATGACCTCTGGCCCGAAGAGCGTCGAAGCTCCTCTAATTCCCCATCGGGAATTCCTCACCCACAACGTTCTTCAATGATCTCCCCTGACTATCGGGAAATCGGAATTCACGGTATCGTGAATTCTATGCTCGCGATTTTTATGCCTCACGAATCCCCGAAACCCGATCTAGGTCAAAGGTCAACATTCTCGGGCCGTCGGGGATTTTCCCTATCGGGATATCGCCACTCGCGATATCGACACTTTGAAATTCAACCTTCGGGTGCCCAGGTGCCGATTCCCCGATATAACACCACCTGTAATCCACTTATTCCCGGGGTCCCACTCTGCCACGTCACCTTCGGGATTTCACAAATCGTGAATCCGGTGTGCAAGTGTTCTCGCTTGTCGAGAACCCTGATTCCCCGAACCCCGATATAACGGGATCCTTGCCGCATGTCCCCACAATCAACATCTGTGATCTTCTCAGGATATCGCGGATCACGATATCGTAACTCTCTCTCCCACTTTTTGATTCTCCCACTCGCGATGTGATGAATCACGATGGCACGTGAGAATCTAACAGTCCCTGTGACTTCAAATCGAGGGCCCTCTTTCCTCCTAGCCTCGACCCTTTGAATTTTTACGCCTTAACCTCTCTGTAGGTTTGCGATATCCAACGATCCTCGGAATATCATGGAATCTCTCCAAGAGATTGAAACCGTCCAATCTTTCCCTGATATTTCTTGCGAGATGAATCAAGCACTTCCCCGTGAAGACTTATTCAATCCCTCGTCAACCTATGAGGATTTTCTCAAGCTTTCCTCAGCAACGCCTAGACCCATCCCTCGGCGAACTTCCTAGCCTATTCCTCCTGAGATTGGGTTCAACTCACAAATCTTTATGAAGACTTCTCGCTCGCCCTCCTTGTAGCATCTCTTCGAACACGTCTAAGTGTTGAAGCTTCCCTGACTCTGTGCATTCACTGATAACAACAGTCCTGATTTCTTTTTGACTTAGACACACCGACCTGAACCCTCTTCCAGGCTGCACACACCTTACACGGCTCTATCAACCCGAACCACTTCTGGGTGAATGAGAATGAGAGTTTAACTGCTGAGCCTCATCAACCCACTCTATGTGGATGAATTCAACTGCACTCTATGCAGGAATCTCCTGGCTCAAACAGAGAAACAATTGAAACTCATTCTCATCTCTCTCGGACTTCAGTTAAACCTCTGAAATCACATGCACAACATATTCAAAAGCAAATGCATACAAGAAAGAAAACATCCATGAGCATAATATCAACATAGAGAAACAACACAGACCATTTAAACTAAATCAAAGTCTTTCTTCTATTAATTCAATCTGTACATGGGTGTTCTCCACAAATTCTCTGTTGTGCTCTTCTCTCAGAATGCTTCCATCCTAATACAATGTACAAGGGAGGGTGCCTATATTCCGTTTTCCCTCACAATTCTAAAGCTATCAAATCTACAATTAATTCCTACCTATCTTTACATCAATTCTATTAAATGCCTCAACTACTAAGGACGTGAGCTTATCTGCTCAAGGTCCATTTACATATACAAGTGCGCTTCATCACATCAACGCATTAATGTTTGGCGCAACATATCAAGGTATTTCAAAATTTCGGTGCTGGCGCTATCCAGCTGTTCTCTGCTCCACATTGGCTCGCTTGATGTGTGAGCGATGCTCCTGCATCATACTCCTTGGCTTGAAAAGTTTCATGGACTCCTGTCCATGAGCTCTTGTATAGTCTATCCATGCTTTTGGATAACTGCTTCTGTTTCCCAGCTAGCATCTTCTACTGGGTGATTCTTCCATTTTACCAAGTATTCAAAATACTGCTTTCGCCTGGTCTTCCTTCCTACTCGCTTGTCCAGTATATACTCCATTTGTGGCTTTTGTGCAACTGGTAATTGCTTCTGCCACTAGACCACTGGTTCCTCAACCCCAGTCTTTGCTTCTTCAGCCCTGTATGGGTATAAATCTGAAACATTAAAAATCAGAGATATCCCGATGCCATTTGGAAACTCAAGCTCGTAAGCATTTTCTCCAAATTTCCTCATAATTTTTCATGGGCCAATCTTTTTCATCTTGAGTTTGTTATATGTTCCCCTTGGGAACCTTTATTTACTCAAGTGCGCGAGAACCATATCACCAACTTCAAATTGAAGTTGTCTCTTCCGCTGATCGGCTCTGTGCTTATACTCCTGATTCGACTTCTGCAGTCGTTGCTTCACCTGGCAGTGAAGTTCTTGCATTGCTTCAGTGAATTCTTCAGCACTCGCGCTGCTAGTCCCAGCCTGTTCTGACTCCCTGAGTTCAGAAATTCCTCTCGATTGTGTCCCATACAAAATCTGAAATGGGATTTTTTTCGTACTCTGATTCAGTGAATCATTGTACACAAACTCTGCCTGCGGCAATATGTTGTCCCAACTACTATGGTGCTCTGTCACCAGGCTTCTCAGCAAGTCTCCCAGACTTCTGTTGACCACCTTAGTCTGTCCATCTGTCTGCGGATGGTAAGCTGAACTAAACACTAAGTCAGTTCCGAGATTTTTCCATAGCGTCCTCCAAAAATGACCTATGAACTTCATACCCCTGTCCGAGACTATGCTTCTCGGCAATCCATGTAGTCTAACAACCTCTTTGAAAAACAAGTTTGCGATGTGCGTTGCATTGCTGGTCTTCTGACACAGGATAGAATGTGCCATCTTCGAAAACTTATCTACCACCACGAAAATGGAATCAACTCCTCTCTGCATTCTCGGCAATCCCAGAACAAAATCCATGCTAATTTCCTCCCACAGTCTCTTAGGTACGGGCAATGGCTGATAGTATCCAGCATTCTGCTTTGGCCCCTTCGAATGCTGACAAATTCTGCATCTGTCAACAAATCGTTTAACATCCGCACGCATCCCTGGCCAAAAATACGATTCGCTCAGCGTGGAGAATGTTTTTTCATGTCCAAAGTGACCTGCTAATCCTCCACTGTGCTTCTCTTTCAGCAGATTCTCCCTCATGGAGCAATTTGGAATGCACAGTTGATTACCTTTAAACAACAATCCCTCCTGGATCATGAAATCTATCCATGGGCTCTGATCCCTGGGAACTAGGTTCTTAGCTGCCTCGTATGCCTCTCCAAAATCCACATCACCTGCATACATATCTTTGAGGTTTTCAAAACCCAAGGTCTTGACCCGAAACTTCTGCAACAGCAAACATTTCCTGCTAGTAGTCCCTGAAATGTGCTTGATTACAAATGTGAAATTTTGCATGTACTCCACCCATTTTGCATGCTTTTGGTTCATCTTATCTTGTTGACTCACGAACTTCAATGCATGATTATCGCTGTATAGAACAAATTCCTTGGGTATCAAGTAATGCCTCCATTTTTTCAATGCATGTATTATGGCATAAAACTCCTTGTCATAAGTGGAGTACTTCAGCTTTGCTTCATCCAACTTCTCGCTGAAATATGCCACTGGCCTATCATCCTGACTAAAGACCCCTCCTACAGCATATCCACTTGCGTCACACTTCACCTAGAAGGTTTTCCCAAAATCAGGCAACACCAGAATTGGTTTCTCTGTAATCTTTCACTTCAACAGATTGAAGCTTCTCTCAGCATCTACTGTCCAATGAAAAACTTTATGCCGCTTCTTCACGGTGTCCATCATTGCTGTGCTGATTCCACTAAAGTTTCTAATGAACTTCCTGTAGAAACTAGCCAGTCCATGAAAACTCCTCACCTCTAAAACATTCCTCGGTGATGGCCAATTCTTGATTACTTCTACCTTCTCAGGATCCATCTTCAACTCATTGGCTGAGATAACAAAACCCAAATAAATGAGCTTTGTTTGCATGAACGAACATTTCTTCAGGTTGACCAACAACTTCTCCTACTGCAGTCTCCTCATCATAATGGCCAAATGGCTCAAATGTTCAACCCTGGTCTTACTGAAAATCAGTATATCATCCAGGTACACAACCACAAATTTGCCAATGAATTCCCTCAGGACTTCATTCATCAGCCTCATGAATGTGCTCGGTGCGTTTGTCAACCCAAACGGCATGACCAGCCATTCATACAAACCCTCGTTTGTCTTGAATGCTATCTTCCATTCATCACCCTCTCTCATGCGAATCTGGTGATATCCGCTCTTCAAATCAATCTTTGAAAAGTAATTTGCCCCACTCAGGCAATCCATCAGATCATCCATTCTCGGCAGTGGGAATCTGTATCTAATGGTGATTTTGTTTATCGCCCTAGAGTCCATACACATTCTCCAGCCTCCATCTTTCTTCGGACTTAGTACCGTCGGAACAACACACGAACTAAGACTCTCCCTGACCAGTCCTTTGTCCAACAGATCCTGCACCTAATTCTTGACTTCCTCATTTTCTTGTGGGGTCAATCTGTATGCTGCCTTTTTTGGAAAACTTGCCCCGGGTATGAGATCGATGTGATGACTCACACTCCACATCGGTGGCAACGAATGAGGTAGTTCCTCCATGATGATATCATCGAACTCTCCCAGCAGTTCCTCAATCTCCTCTGGCAAGTCATCCACTTTTGTGCTAGTCAGGACAATTCTCGGTTTCTTGACCACAAAGAATTGTGGATCTTCATTCTTCTCCATCTCTGTGAGAAGCTCCTTCCCACTCATGAGAAGTATCGTGCTTCTTACTTCTGGTTTTACCTCTTTATCCTTTATCGGAAGAAACTTATGGATTCTCCCATCCTTTTCCAAAGTGTAAGTGTTCATCTGCCCATCATGAACTACATTTCTGTCATACTGCCATGGTCTACCCAGCAATATATGGCATACATCCATGGGAATAACATCACACAGAATCTCATCATTATAATTCCCTATCTTGAATTTAACTAAGCATTGTTTAGTGACACTTACCCGGTGCCCTTTCTGTAACCATGAGACTTTATATGGGCTCGGGTGCTTAGTCATTTCCAGCTCTAATTTCTCCACCATCTCAGTCGAAATGAGATTATCTATGCTTCCACTGTCCATGATAACTTTGCATTTTCTGTCCTTGGCTGTGCAAGCCGTTATGAACAGTCTGCTCCTCTGTACTGAGCTTTCCACCTCCTTCTCAGGTGTCAGTAGGATCTTATGCATCCCGAGAAACCTTCCGCTGTCTGCATCTTCTGACTCAGCATCACGCCTCTGCGCCTCAGTGATGTGAGTTTCTCCTCTGTCTGACTTCCTGTGTGGACAGTCAACGGCTTTATGTCCATCCTTTCCACATGTGAAACATGTGATAATTCCTCCTCGGCCCCTTCCTCTTCCTCGGGCACAAGGAAATGTGTTGGCATCAACATAACCGCCACCCTTCTCGATGTGCTACCTCCTCGGCTTAGTATACAGCTGCCTCTGTGAGGATCCACCTCTTTCAATCTTACCCTAAGCTTTCTTCCCTTCCTCCTTGGGCTTCTGATATTTCTCTTGGGTAACTGCCTTGCCTCTGGGCTGACTCCTGCCTCGCCCTCGCTGTCCCTGCTTGCGGCTCAACTTCTCCTCATCTTTCAGAGCCATCTGGTACACATCCTCAACTATTCGGATGGTAACCATGCTTAATTCATCCTGAATGTCGTATCTCAGACCATTCAGGTATCTCGCCACCTTTTCATCATCGCTCTCCCGATGACCCTCTCTGATATTGAGCTTGTAGAATTCCTCGGTGTACTCCTTCACCGTCATCAATTTTTGTCTCAGGTTCTGCATGTGCCTGAACAGAGTGATATGGTAATCTCTCGGGATGAACTTCGCCTTCATCTTAGCGATCATCTGATCCCAGCTTTTGATTTTCTGTTTTCCCTTGGAACGTCTATCCGCCTGTAGCTCGTCCCACCATAAGGCTGCATGTCCCTTCAACTTGGTAACAGCATGCCTTACCTTCTTATCTTCTTTGATATCCTCATAATCGAAGTAGGTGTCGAGTGCTCGGATCCAATCCAGCAACTCTTCTGCATTTAGACTTCCTTCATAGACAGGAATGTCCATCTTTGTCTTAGAACTCATCCTGGCGATAGATTTGATTAATCGCTCAGTTGATGCGTCCTCTGCTGTGACTTCTTCTTCATGTCCAGCTTCCTCTTCCACTTCGAAATCACTGAACTCACCAGTGCCAACTCTGCGTCTCTGCGCTGTTTCCATCTCCTCAAGCCTTGCTCGGAGATCTCGCATCTATTTTTCCATTTCTGCATTCCCAGCCGGCTTGCCTCTTCTTCTCACCTCCCTGTCTTCGGGATCTAGTGACTGTCTCTCCCTTCTGGGGGGCATGGTGAATTCCTTCTCTCTACTACCAAAGCAAAGAGAACTCTTTCCCCGCTCTGATACCACTTGGTGCAACCCTCCTCACTCCTCTTGAGAATGGTCTCTCTCATCAGGACCTTCTGTGACCTCTGGCCCGAAGAGCGTCGAAGCTCCTCTAATTCCCCGTCGAGAATTCCTCACCCACAACGTTCTCCAATGATCTCCCCTGACTATCGGGAAATCAGAATTTGAGGTATCGCGAATTCTATGCTCGCGAGTTTTATGCCTCACGGATCCCCGAACCCCGATCTAGGTCAAAGGTCAACATTCTCGAGCCGTCGGGGATTTTCCCTATTGGGATATCGCCACTCGCAATATCAGCACTTTGAACTTCAACCTCCAGGTTCCCAGGTGTCGATTCCCCGATATAGCACCACCTGTAATCCACTTATTCCTGGGGTCCTACTCTGCCACGTCACCTTCGGGATTTCGCGAATCGCGAATCCGGCGTGCAAGTGTTCTCGCTTGTCGAGAACCCCGATTCCCTGAACCCCGATATAAAGGGATCCTTGCCACATGTCCCCACAATCAATGGCTGTGATCTTCTCGGGATATCGTGGATTGTGATATCGTAACTCTCGCTCCCACTTTTTGATGCTCCCACTCGCGATGTGCCGAATCATGATGGCACGTGAGAATCTGATGGTCCCTGTGACTTCAGATCGAGGGCGCTCCTTCCTCCTGGCCTCAACCCTTCGAATGTTAACGCCTTAACCTCCCTGTAGGTTTGTGATATCCAACGATCCTCGAAATCTCGTGGAATCTCTCCAGGAGATTGAAACCATCCAATCTTTCCCTGATATTTCTTGCGAGATGAATCAAGCACTTCCTTGTGAAGACTTATTCAATCCCTCGTCAACCTGTGAGGATTTTCTCAATCTTTCCTCAGCAACGCCTGGACCCGTCCCTTGATGAACTTCCTGGCCTATTCCTCCTGAGCTTGGGTTCAACTCACAAATATTTATGAAGACTTCTCGCTCGCCCTCCTTGCGGCATCTCTTCGAACATGTCTAAGTGTTGAAGCTTCCCTGACTCTACACATTCACTGACAACAACAGTCCTAATTTCTTTTTGACTTAGACACACCGACCTGAACCCTCTTCCAGGCTGCACGCACCTTACATGGCTCTATCAACCCGAACCACTTCTGGGTGAATGAGAATGAGAGTTTAACTACTAAGCCTCATCAACGCACTCTATGCGGATGAATTCAACTACACTCTATGCAGGAATCTCCTGGCTCAAACAAATAAACAATTGAAACTCATTCTCATCTTTCTCAGACTTTAGTTAAACCTATGAAATCACATGCACAGCATATTCAAAAGCAAATGCATACAAGAAAGAAAACATCCATGAGCATAATATCAACACGGAGAAACAACACAAACCATTTAAACTGAATCAAAGTCTTTCTTCTATTAATTCAATCTGTACATGGGTGTTCTCCACAAATTCTCTACTGTGCTCTTCTCTCAGAATGCTTCCATCCTAATACAATGTACAAGGGAGGGTGCCTATATTCCGTTTTCCCTCACAATTCTAAAGCTATCAAATCTACAATTAATTCCTACCTATCTTTACATCAATTCTATTAAATGCCTCAGCTACTAAGGACATGAGCTTATCTGCTCAAGGTCCATTTACATATACAAGTGTGCTTCATCACATCAACACATTAATGTTTGGCGCAACATATCAAGGTATTTCAAAATTTCGGTGCTGGCACTATCCAAATGTTCTCCGCTCCACGCTCGCTCGCTTGATGTGTGAGAAATGCTCCTGCATCATATTTTCACAGGAGAAGGAGGAATTCCCCCCAGCATGGTAGATTCTGTATCAATGAGAAAAACGTGGACAAAATCATGTTTACTCTCTTGTTGCAGAGTAGGATCGATCGATTATGGGATTGACTCGATCACCTTGGAACTCTTCAAAGCAAGAGTGGGATTGACCGATGATGTAACCGAAGAAACCACTTTAGCACTCGTCAGAGGATGATTGGGATTGATCGATGAATTCACCAGAGAAATGAATTTGGCACTCGTCAGAGGAGGAGTGGGATCGATCAACTATGTAATCATAGCAACCACTTTGGCACTCCTCAAGGGAGGAGTGGGAACAACCGATGGCAGAGTTGGATCGACCACTTTGACACTCTTAGGATGAAGTGTGGGAAGGACCAATGATAGGACTGGATCATTCATTTGGGTTTCACTTTTCAGATGAAAAGTGGGGTTGATCGATGATGGAACTAGATCAACTACTCTGGTTAGTAGTTCAATCGAGGATGAAACTAGATTGACCACCTGATCAACCAGACTGACCGGGGATAGAACCAGATTGACCATTCTATCAACTAACAATGGGTTGGGGGAAATCTTGCAATAACCAGTTGGAAGTTGAAGATTTTCCAAAAGAGAAGAAGCCTCATCCATACGAGGAAAAAGGTGAGAGTAATGGTCACCTTCACATAACATGCAAGGGAATTTGACAGTTGTCTTCTTCTTACCAACCTTACTAGCTGACAGGGTATCACTAGCATGACCAACAGGGGTCGATGACATGGAAGACCACATTTCTAAGACCTTGGGAATACCAAGGAAATCCCTTAGAAAGTGGTCGCCCTTACAAAGACTACAAGGGAATTTTGGTTTTGGATTCTTCATTTGAATCTTGTTGACCTCATCAACACTCCCAATACTATTATTAGTAGTTGGTTGCTTGGATCCAACATTTGATGTAGTTGGAGGCTTGGTCCCTTTCTGGTTCTTCTTCTTCTCTTTTTGTTTCTTCTTCTTCTTATCAATCTAGCTACTCTCTTGAGAGATTTCACTAGGGGAAAAAGAAGAAATGGAAGGAGACCTGACAGGCAAAGAAGGAGAAAAGTTGACATGAGGTTGATGCGTGTGTGTTGTTCTTGCATCTGAAGCACCTCCATTCGAGATCACGAACTAGAAAAAAACCATACTAATAACCCAATTGTGAGACCTGGAAGGCTCAAAGTAGTGATGTGAGGACCAACATTTTCATAAGAAGGAAAAACAAAGGGTTCTCTTGGAGTAGAAGTTGCTCCATTGGTAGTTTCGGGAACTAACACCATTAAAAGAAAGATCCAACCTATATTCTGTTAGCAAGAAAAAACAAAACACGCTGAAAATCTAGTAAGAAAGCAACCAAAAAAAACTTTCTCACAATGAGCACACTAGTTGGTGATGAAATCCAATGTCGCAGGAACAAAGTAAGAAGGGGCGGAGATAGAGAGGGTGGGAAAGTTACATTGATGACCTTCTTAACAGACTTACACCCTGGTGCAAGCTCCCACACATAATCGTGGGTATACCCTCCAACGAGCCCAAGTGAGTCTAGCCAATGTCGATTCTAGGTACTGTGAAGACTTTCCCCTACACATTAACCTTGTGTAAAGACCCTAAACAGATAGGCCACTAAGGTTACCAACTACAACAGTGATGCCTAGGGAAACAGTTGATATTCCAATCCACACGCAAGGGCAGGGTATCTAGCTCAAAATCAACTTGAAAGGCTTCCACTAATCATTGTGGGTATACCTTCAAGATACCCCCATAATACATGCAATCTCTACACCAATGCCAACAAATCAGGGTGAGTAACTCTACCAGTGTTAATGCAACCTCGTGATTGACCCTTGTGTGAGAAGGTCTTCCTAGGAAAAAATGCAACAATTGGATTTCACCTCGCCCTAACAAACGATCCTATGTTTGTTTGAAGCTTTGGAAAGTTATATTTCACACCTATCCAAATCCCTACAACTAATCTAATGTAGGTTTGCGACCGGAAACTGTAAAAATGTCTAATCAATTTTAGTTTAGCGGTTGATTTTTAAGGCTGTTGTTACTCAAAAGGAAAGTGGCGTGGGCAATATGGTGTTTTGACCCACTCGAAAGTTATGCAAAGAGATGAAGATGAAATATTTTCATTTCGATGAAATCTATTCTACAATAAGGAGAAAAAATTCATCATTCTAAATGAACAATGTCCAAAAATGTCAAAAAACATGCAATTCCACTACTTCAAATGCAAGATAGTTTCACAACCCAAAAGAAAGAATGCATTCAAAACAATGAGAACTGAAAGAAAACATGTAGAAGCTTGTTATAACAAGAAATCACTCAAGGGTCCTAAAACCAACAAGCATCCAAGGAGTATAATGAAATGTAGAGAAGAATCTAAGAAATGATAGGGAGAAAGAGAAAACACTCAAAATTGTATCGACAAAAACACAGTTAGAAAAGGAAATTTTACATTTCTAAAAGAGGCTTCAAACTCTAATCAAAACAAAATAGAGTGAAAATCATCAAAAACCATCAAAAACCAATCCAATCCACTCCACAAACCAACCACAAAGACTGGGTAAATAATTCCATAAAATAGGCTAAAATAAATCTGAGTAAAAGAAAGAAATTTGACTCAAAAAAGACACTAGCACTCCCCTAGAAGGGTGCACAGAGTGCTGCAATTTCCCCTAAAACACTATAGGGGAGCGCTGGTGCTCTAGTATGGCCTACATGGGGGCATTGATGCTCCCAGAAACTCAGAAAAATGCCCATAAATGCACAAAAAACTCAACCATAATGCTTGAAAATTGGGGGATTTTCTAGTGAAGGTGGGAAAAGGTTGTTGGATGATGAAAAACCAGGAATTTCCTAGGAGAAATACCTCAAAGATGAAATGGAATGGTGAAAAATATCTCTGAATATCCTTACAAATTTTTTTTACTCAGTGAGATAAATGAGAAGAAAACGACAAATTGACTCTAAATCGTCAAAGACAAAGAGTTATTCAAAGTGAGGAAGAAAAATTTGTCACAAACCCAAACAAAGAATCATGAATTCTCAGAGATCAAGGTGTTGGATACCCAACAAGGATACATTGAGGTGATGAGAACCCTAAGAAAATGCAAACACCAAAAAATGGATTCAGACACTAAACTCCTGCAATATCTTAAATAGAAAGAGGGCAACGCTCTGGTGTAAGGGGCACAAAAGTGTTCCAATGCTTTTTGAAGGCTTGGAAGGGAGCGTTAGCGCTCTCATAGCAAGAGAAGGGGAGCGCTAGGCTTCAAAAAGTTCAGAAAAATACCCAAAAATCCAAAAATTCAAGCAAGTTCAAAAATCCAAAGTGTATCTGATGAAATGAAGGGTCAATGAATAAATCTAAGAATCAAGGACACGGTATGAATAAGATCAAAATGAGAAAAGGCAATCAAGATCTAGGAAGGAAAAAATTCAAAGGTCCCTCCTTAGTGGAGTCGCCAATTTCTGTTACAAGTGAATCCTCCTACGAACAAGCGGATTCCCTCTTAGTCTCTAGACTCATAAGGTCAAGACACAAAAGTTCTTAACATGGACACTGAAATCCTTTTATATCTAATTAAACTAATGAATGAAGAGGAAGAAGAAAAATTTGTACCTTGTTAACGACGTTTGTCCTTGCAAATTCCAAGTTGAGCTTCAAACCTAAGCTCCTTGATAGGTCCTGTAGAACAAACAAAGATACAATGAGCTTCCTATTCTATTAAGATTAGCTCAAATATAGATCTATCTAGTGAAGACAAGTTCATGTGCAACAAACATAAACTTGAAAGAAACAGGCCAAGCATGTATGTATATTAATGATAACAAATGAAGAGTACTTACAGACCAAACTTGATGAAGGTGAAACAACTTCTTCCATTTCTCTTTGTCCAACCCCTTTGCTCAAGTAATCTAGACTGATTATGCTTCAATGGTGCCTCACTTATGATATCATAAGTTTGGTATAATTCGCAATCTCCATCTCGCCCTCTTCCATGGAAATTCGTCATTATATAAGATTTGGAGGCTTAACCACCATGGAGAGGATCTCTCATCAGATCCACTAAGAAAGGAATCTCTAAGATATTTAGGGAGAAAATATCTCTTAAGGATTTCGTGGAGGAAATATCTCTCAAGGATTTTAAGGAGGAAATATTTCAACCATCCATGAGATCCTCCACCTTCCCTAAAAAATAGAAAACCAAATGTGAGGTGGATTCTCACACTTAATTACTTTATTTTTCATGAATATTAATAATAATTCATGTGCACTTGGTTCTCACACTTAATCAATTTATTTTCCATGAATATTAATAATAATTCATGTGTACTTGGTATTTTGGCCTTCATGTAATATATCCCTCCTCCATATTGACTAGGGATTGTGACCTAGGCTATTCCATGGTGTCAAGGTGTATGAGACACTTATATGACACTTTAAAAACTTAGGGAGAGGAACCTAGGTGTGAAAAATTCATGTGTAACAACAACACACCAGACTGGCCATCAAAATTTGTGCATAACCACCTGCTACAAGATCAGTTTTAGGATCTCCTCCTGAGAAAGAGGCCACTGCATTATTCAATTGGATGAGGATGGAAGCGTCTGTAAGAGGATCTAACTGAAACATTGAAGATCATCCAGCTAGTGACCTTATCATTTCAGATCTCCCGGAGGCTGAAACTTCAGCATGTGGACACAAAGTCTGTCTAAGTTTTGTTTGAGTTAATTGTGCTTCGAGTTTGTCAATGCCTCCCGTAATGAAGGAACTGGTTCCTGGCTACCTATCCATATAGTTGTGGAGCTCCAGTAAGTCCTTATTCGATGGTGGCAGAACCCACACCTGTCTGTAGTTAGTATTATATATATATAAACTAACTAAAATAAAAATAAAGAAATAATTTTGTTTTTTTTGTTTTTTTATAAAAAAAATTATAATAGTATTTTATTTGAGAAATTATCCTATTTTTGTTTTTTGTTTTTTTTAAAGAAAAAAAAAAAAGAAAAAAGGTTTTGTTATTTGTCTAATCTATAATTACAACAGAAATTGAATTAGTTACAAATTGTATAATAAGGTTTTGTTTGTAATCTAGGTTGGCATAATTTTTATTTTTTTTTTAATTTTTGTTTTAGACAGTTAATATATATAACAATTATAAAAAAAAAAAACCAGAAACAAAACAATTAAAATTAATAAAAACATGAAAAAATTAAATAAAAAATTAATTACATGAATAAAAACAAATTATAAAAATCAAAACAACAAAAAAACAAATAAAATTGCAAATGGACATTCTCTAATTCCTTCTTAAAATTAATTTGTTTTTCTTAAGTCACTTCAAGAAGCAATCAAGAATGGAATAAGCGCACAATGACAACCTGTAAAACACACTTTTTGTCTCTTTAATTTGTAGCATTTGTAGTTAATCTCCCATTTTCTCTTTTACGATGATCTCACAAATTTGATTGCAGGATTAGTACTAAGTTTGATTGCAGGAATGAAGACGCTCGCATTCCATGCCACGGTGATTTTTTTAGAATTGCAAAATTGCTTGTTGCAATATTGAAGGAGCTTCTCTCATTATACACATCATGAAGATTGTTGTTACACAAAACCCATCCATACAACCATTTTGTGTCATAAATTCTTTCCCTCATTTCTCCTTTAAATCCACATTAGTCATCCATGTCTTGAAGTGCACTTTCCATTTCCTTATCCTTCATGACTTCGCACACATCCATCTTTCTAAGTCACATACATATCTTTATATTTTTCAATTCATTTTTCCTTGTAAATAAAACTATCCATCTCCCTTTCCATGACTAAATTGCCTTGCCATAAACACTTTTTCTATTGAGATCTTTTTTATAGTCTTGCTAATCTTTTTATCAGAACTCATGTTGACTGATGTGGGATTCTGTAAGGCTGAACTTTCAACAGGTATTTACCCATTGACCTCAACACCTTATCTGGGATATAGACTAGAGTTCCTTTTAAGTACCTGGAGGCTTGCATGCCTTAATGGCAAGTTCTCTCGCTAACAATCATGTGAATACATCAATGTCCCTTGATTGTTAGATCTTGCAAGTGGCTCGATGTCATCAAATCTATTTGCACTTTGCAAGATGTACTTAGGTACCTTGGCACTCATTGAAATCAATGGTGAGTTTGCCTCGCATTGGTTAACAACGTTCATCAATGGACGGTAATCCAATGACTTCTCTTTATGCTCGACATCGACACATTCATTCACATGACTAGAGTTGTACCATCGGGTTTAGCAGCGGGTGAAGACTATACACTTTTCCATGACTCCATCAATAGTTGCAACAATATTTTTTTAGCCATATGAGAGTACCACAGTTCCACTTCCATAATTCCTCTTTTGCATGATTCATCAGCAGAAGTTCAAATTCCTCCACTTCACATTCTTTGATCTAGCAGTTACAACAATCACAGCTACAACAATAGTCACCTTTCACATGATCCTGTAACAGTGACATCTTCCATGCTCCAGCAGCTGCATCACCCATATTCCTATTGCATAGTTCATCAACATTTTTGGTAAGTGGAGGTATGCTATTTTCTAATCTTTAATCATGTAACTGCTCAACTACTAGCAATGAATAATTTGGAAAAATCCCTCACCATGCTCCCTTTCCTGTTCACTTCTATGACTCATGCCATGTTGCCTGAGGACATGCAACCAATTCACTTG
>JASDQU010099941.1:530193-589520 GCA_032191745.1 Picea mariana
AATAAGGCGGGGGCCTTATTCCTTAGAGCCCTTAGTCTCCCACAAGTTCACCTAGCGGAGTGTTGACTCCAGGGGTTATAGATGTCTACCAATCAGTCCAGTTGGTGAGTGGCACCCTTGGAGCACGTGGTGCATCCTGAAGGGCACGTCGCACAAAAGAAACACAAGAAGTGAGTGGCACCCTTGGAGCACGTGGTGCATCCTGAAGGGCACGTCGCGCAAAGGAAACGCACGAGGTGAGTGGGACCCTTGGAACATGTGGTGCATCCTGAAGGGCATGTTGCATTGATGTGGATGAAGGAAACAAACCTAAATATCCCTAAGACAATAATTCCTTAATAAATTCTTAAAACGACTCCCCTAAACAATTGTCGTCCAGTTCAAAATCTAAACCTAAGTAAAAAAAAAAAACTTCTCTAAGATAAAAATTTCGTTTAACCTTAAGGAAAAAGGCCCTAACTCTAACTCTAAAAATAGCCTAACCCTAATTCTAAATTGGATAGATCCAATGAATCTTGACCTAATCCTATACCCAAATATCATTATTAATAGCAATTAACCCTAATAACCATTAAAATAATTAAGCAAAACATCATTATGAGATTTAAGGCTAGAGTTCACACCTCATTGCAGTGCAAGGAGAATACAATTTTTAGAACGTACTTGAGCTCTAGTTCTTGGATTTATTAACGTTAACTTCATCCAACTATAAGACCAATATATCAACGGATACAAGATTTCATAATCTTTTCAACCAGTTAACTTTTAATGAACTCATAACTTTTATTCAAATTGAAACATAACTTTTCTTAAAAATAAAAATATACATAAATACAATTTTAGTTAACTCAGAGTAAACCAATAGTAATAAAATTATTTAACGAGTGGGAGTATAAAATTATGAATTTAAAAATAAAATGAAAAGATGCATAAGCGAATTTACCTTTTTGTTTTGTTTTTTTAAAAAAAAAAAAAAAGAGAGAAATTAATTTTGGAGAAACGTGGGGGATGAGTGACACTTGTAAGACAAAGAAATTTTTGAGGGTTTTCACTAAAACTTAAATTAAATGTGATTTAGGGAAAGGAGGGGGTCTCAAAAGACTATAAAAAAGAAAAGGAGGGTTAGGGTTAGGGATGGTTATGCTGCCAAACTGAGACTGGATTGATTGTTTTTGAGGAGTTGGGATTTTCTCAGCTGGGATTAGAGTGGTAGCTCAGCCTTGGAGGCGAGATGGGAAGCTAGACTTAACATCTGGATCCTGTGTGGCCCCTTTGCAGCTCGGGGGGATAAGGGGGAAGCAGAGTACCCCTAGCGATTGGCTAGGAGGTACCGGTGAGGTCTCTACGGTCGGTGAGCCGGAGCAGCACGGAGCACCAGCGGGATAGCTCGGAGCGCGGGAGTCATTGGAGGTAGGCGAGAAGGCAATGGTATGATCTTTAGTTGTAGGAGTAGAATGCATAATTATTTAATTCGGCAATTAATTTTTCTTGTGTTGTAAAAGCATTGACTCAGCGGTTGATTGCCGGAATAGTTTTTCTCTGCAAATTGTGTTGATTGCCGGAATAGTTTTCTCTGAAATTTTTGTTCGCATAGCAATAATGATTGAACTCTGTATAAGCCTAAGACCTTTGTTAAATGCCTAAAATCCTTTGGCCGGTGTTCTGTTTGGGGTTCTACTTTCTTGGGATTGGGACCTTCATGCCTCTATGTACTATTCGCACTGTATCCTTCCTGGATGTAATAACTTTGCCTTGCAACTTTGATTTTAAAACTCGTTTCCTTCACCTTTGTCAATAATAGATAGATTGCAAACTGGTCTAGTACTGGCATCCTTAGATAAAAAATTTCGAACCAATATCGTTCCTACAGTAAATAGGTAAATTTCTGAACTGATACAGCATTGGCAATTTAGATAAGGAACTTGAACTGGTATGGTTCTGTCAATAATTAGATAAACTAAGAACTGGTATAGTACTGGCATTTTAGCCAAAGAATTTCGAACTAATATTGTTCTTACCATAAATAAATAAATTTTCGACCGGTACAGCATGGGAATTTTAGATAAAGGAATTCGAACTGAATTGTTCTGGCAATAAATAGACAAATCGCGAACTAGTACGGAATTATCATTTCTGGATAAGGAATTCGAACTGGTATTGGTCTCTCAGAAACTACATGAATGGTCGAGCTGGTAGTATATTGCAAGTCTCTTCTGCATTTTCTTTTCAGTTTTACCTCCAACCTGTCACTCTGCAGTTGGGGCGGTTTACCCAACGTTCCCTTAGCATTTCAGATCGCCCTGCAACACCATGTTACTACCATTAACCCTACCAAGAGGTGTCAAGTCGAACCCCTCTTTATAAACTTATTGTATTGTAATTGTTATTGCACTAGCTCTGCTCACAAGTATTTCTGTTCTGAGATTTAATCGACCTGCTGTGTATCATTTTTGGGCCAGTGTATCGTTTCTTTCTATGTCGAGTGGGTGCATGCGTGTGAGGTGGCACTGTTCTGGACGCATGCACACCCATACCACCACAGTCGCCTCCTTCTAAGTCGCCTTGATCAAAACCTGTATTTCCAAACCGTTCCTTATTGACAGCTGGTTCTCGAGAGGGTCAGAACAGCAAGACCGCCATTGGGACAGTGCGCCCTCATTGAGGCACAAACTGCTCATGATACACGCATCTTGCTTCGATTCAGGATGGATTCCTGATATTTGTTTCCCTTATAATATCTCATTTGTATCGTTAGTTTTTGGCCCTTGTATTCCGTTGCCCTCATTATGTTATTGCGTTGTATTTTTTCATCGTAGTTACTAATTTTCTGTGGCTTTCATTAGATTGTAAATGAAGGGTTATTACTTTATCTACTTCTGTTATCATGGTTTAAGCCTTTATTTATTTGTGTTCATAGTTGTTTTTCCTTAAATTAATTAATCAAACAATAGATACTTTTCACCTTTCTTTGTGCGTACATTGACTTTTTACTTTTCCTTATGCGTACTTTGTATTATGTTATGTATATTCCATATAACTTGAAAATCTATCCATCAAATATAACTGAGTGTGCACAAGTCTTATGATTAAGATYATCCATTAAATTCATGTGGTTTTAACTTTAGACGACACAACAGAGGCGTGCTTCTTTATTTCAACAAAGGTACTTCCAAGGATATATATACATAGATATTATTACATTAGAAATTAGTTTAAAGAATTGTTCTCATTTTATATAATGCAGTTTGGTTTTAGTGTTATAAAAGAGAATTTCTGCTACCATCCAGTTTACAATATGTTCCCATTGAATTTAATTTTCATGGCCACCCTCGACTATTTGTTTCCAATGTTCGGTAATGAAAGGCCTTTATTTAGTTCAATTTACACTGTTATGAAACTCACTACAAACCGATTTACAATCTGTATTTCCATTGATTTTAATTATTATGTTAAACATCGAGTTTTATTTGTTTACAATATTGTGTAAGGAAAACCCATTCTTAGTTTAAATTACAATACTATTATATTTATAAAAGTAAGTAGATGGTTATTTATGGTTAGGATTTTGGTAGTTCTGTTGTTATTAATATCAACCAAAAGGTAAGGTCATCATTATTTTAAATTGCAATGATATTGCGACAGAGAAGGCGATGATATGGCTATGTTATGGTGATGTTATGGTCTTTCCACTATGATTCAGTAGTAGGGATTGCAATTAATTAATGTACATTATTTAAGACTGGGTTGGTAACTCGTCGCTTAATGAAAACCAATGGAGTAATTGGTCTATGATTAAGGTCATTGAGTCTCAGTAGTGGTTGTTCGATGTCAGATCCCTTCTGACTTGCGTCTCCCGTAGAGGTCATGGTTGTCCTTGATTTTGTAGTGCTTTGTTATATTGCTTGGCGTGGTCTTCTTGTGTCTGACAAGATGTAGACACCTCATTGTAGCCTAGTATATAAGTATGTGTGTGATTATTTTTGTGTAAAGAATCCTGTGCCGTATCAAGAGTCTCGAGCCCTTTAAAGGCAGGGTTTCCACTCTTGCGACACACCTGATGGAGATTACTAGTTTCTGCCTGAGTAGTCGGCCAAGAGCCTATCTGACCTTTTCTCTCTCCGGAGCAGAGAACTAAGATTAAATTGCCTGCTTTCCTGTGCAGAAATAGTAAAATCTACTACCATGGATTCTTCCTTCTGTGTTCATACTGTGCATAACCCAGTTGGGTCATTTATTGTTGCAGTTACTTGTAGTGTTCCTTATGTCTTTGGTCGTTTATTGTTTGCAGTTACTTGTTGTGCACCTTATGTCCTTGGTCATTTATTGCTTGCGGCTACTTGTGGTGTGCCTTGTCTTCTTGTGGTGATCACCGTGGTTGCGTCTTATAGTCATCGAGTGGCGACGTAGAGTCAAGTGTGTCTGTTCCTTTTTACATGAGCTCACACACCTTAAACAAAAAAAAAAATTGCACCTGTTATCAAAGTTGTGGTCGTAATGAGGAGGGTGTTACAACATTAAATATCTTTTCGTCTTCAAAATCTATTTCAAACCATAACTTTAATATATATGTAGGGTAGCCTTTACACTACTATTGACTTTCGAAAATATTATGCTTATCTTTTCTTCATACAACTATAATGTCATGTAGAAATGACTTTATCTCTGAAATTACTCTATACTATATATAATCATATTGCATGACAATTAAGGGGTAACTTGACTATTCCCTAGTCTACCATGAACATTAAATTTTACCCATTAAAAAACACACTCACCTATATCACTATGAGTGAATATCATTCCTTCTCCAAGGTGAATGTATAAAGATTATAATACTTAAACTATTATAATCCAAAACTAATATTACCACCATATTTATGCTAATACATTACCTTATACACTAGAAGGATCCTATACGAAATTCGACCCATAACATAGGTGGTTCCCTTTATCAAATACATTGCATAATTTAGTATATGGGTGGAATTTACTTATTAACCTATATAAATCAATAATTCAGTCATGGTAAAGTGTCTATGTTTAATTCTTTGACCATTATTACAACAAGACTAGCAATACGCTTAACGGTTGGTATCGTTGTGAAGCCCCGATGATACAAGTCACCAATCCCGAGATTGATAACAATTTGGAACTAGATGGTAAGACCCTTAGCTAAAAGAGAAATGGGCATCACTTAAAATGTACAGTCGTAACCCTAACTAAATCGTATCACAACTCTGTAATAAAATTGTATGAAGTAGGATTAAAGGAATTTTAGTCGTTGATTAAAATCTTGACTAAAACATTTATGGGTACCTGTGAAAGTACCTCCCTGGAACTGTTGTTCGACCACCATGTCCAACACAAACCGGCCACCTCCATTGTTTCACATGGCAATGTATTATTTCGTATCCCTCATTATACTCCTCTGACGAGGCCCGAGATAACTCATTGTAACACTTTATTCCAGTCATATCGTGGGTTTTTGCTCTACGCATTTTCATTCCTCTATTACTGGCCGACGAGAATGGACAACCCAGTCCTGAAGGGAAATGTAATGGGAGAGGCTTAAGGCAAATATGGTGCCCTTACTTCACACGAAAAGGTAATCCTCACATCCTATAACTTAGGCATACCCAATTTTTGCACTTTAATAGGTTGTTTCTTTTATAAAAAAATCATCTCGATCTGCTTCTCAGGTTTTATAGTTCTTAGAATAAGGTCTATAAGGGTCCTTTAGATGTTATTAGTTGCCTAGTTGTCTCGTTTTATTATCTCACCTCTTCCCCTAAGAAATGTTTCAAATACTAATTCGCTACTCATTCTTAAGGGTTTTTTCGTTTGTCCTTGTGGAGTTATCTATAAATCTTTGACCTCATCCTATGAGAGATATCCTACCTTTTGTATTCTGTAACCCCATTCGGTAGTTGTCTGGTGGCATTATTAAGATGACGAGGGTATTTTCGAATAAGCATACAAATCAACCTATGTAGTTCCTTTTTTCATTTCACGCATTGTGGCTTCACCTTACTCACCAGTGGGGCTCGTCCCTTCCCGGTGTGACTTAATTTAAAGGCATAAATAAGAAACCCTATGAGGTCTCGTGCACGCAAGCCATTAGTTTCATATTCTCTTGATTTAAAACAGTCGTCAATGTCTTATGTGTTTTAATACTCATTTAACTAAACAGGTTGTCCTCCAAGCTTGCATCCTGCACACAAATTAGAAGTAGGATCCCACACATCGCATCTTACCATCTGGGTTTCTCCAAAACTGTCCATTGGGTAAGGTTTAACCTCCTATCTGTAAAAGGCCCTTAGTGGAAAGTTGTAAAGGTGACCATTCCTTGTCTTTGTGCTTTAAGCAGCGTAGGCATACACATCCCCTGCACTAGCAACCCACTAGAGGTCTGTGTTTTCTCCCAGACTAATTTAGATCTTACTATGTTTTAAAGACACCCATTCGTAAATGATTTCCAGAATGGATATGGTAAACACGTATTCACTAAATTATGTCATGTATAATGTCTTTATCTTTCAAAGGGTTATTATGGTGGATGAACTTGTATTATGAGGGAAAATCAATTGGAATTTCCCGTTACTATATATGCAATGTATTGTGTGCCCATTAATGATATTTGTGAATTTGTGAAACTTCTCGGTCACTCGACTTTTCTAACTTATTCCCACCGCACAATTCATAAACCTTAATATATTCTTGTTCACAAATTTATACATCGTATTTATCGTGATTATAGATGAAGTCCAAACGCTCTGATAAAAAAAATGAGAGCACGATTTACCTTTGGAAAAAACAGATCCATGATCTATATGAGTTATCCTATCTCTACGTGATTTTATAATTCAACTCCGATTTATTCTAGGGTATTACTTACCCTCTGTAGGGTTTGATTATGCTCTGGTTATTTACTTCATGTATTTTCTTTACACTATTTAATTTACGACTTTATTATCTATTTATTAAAGCATTATTTCAGTTACACAAACTAATGATGGGGCCTTGTCTTCTTTGCGAGGATACCCATCAGCCATTCCTGAGTCCACTCCTCCCCTTTAGAATGTGGACGGATCATTTCTTAACGCCAATGTGGAAAATTGATTCTATGCCATCTATAAGCTAAGTATTAATCATTTGGTTAAGTTTGAATATTTATTTCCTTTTTGTTATTTTAACAGAGTTTACTAAAACTTATCGATTTTCCCCTTGTAGGATTAACCACTTTGAAGGAAACTCCTCAGGTTTTGTTTTCTAGTGGTAGTGGGTCCTTACCCTAGGGTACTCTGCTGTAATAGTTTGAACCAAGATTTTTTGGTTGTACAGATCATTTATGATTTTATTAATATTGAACAAAGATGTTTTTGAAACCATTTGATTGAGTTGTTAAGTATTGTACAACTTCTATAGCATGTATTGTATACCATTAACATTCTCCGTTTATAGGCTTAATGTAATATATGAAGGACTGCTAATTTTCTTTTACCCTTTGTATGATTTGATCCATCTTAAATACTTATATTTTCATGTAGTTCAAGGATCGATAAAATATTTTTGTAAATGAATACAATATATGTTTGTACAACTCCATGTATCTATACATGCATCTATATATATCTATCTTTACCTACAAAGACATATATAACTCATAAAAATATAACTATTCATTCTAGCATTTTCTTTACATGAAACACATGAGCATATCTACAGGTATATGTACAATCAAGCTTTAGATATAAATCAAAACAAAGGAACTCATCCTTCTACTAACAATGATAGAAAGTAGATTTTAATACATCCAATCATTCACTCACATTTTCAATAACATCACATAAACCCATCACACCTCAAATAATTTGTAATCAACATAATTCTGTCGAGAAATAAATAAAGGTACTTATCTGAATAAAACTGAAGTTGGAAAAAAAATGGAACAACCAAGTTCCACTGAACTGTAGAACGAAACAACCAAATTACTTTCTCCATTCACACCCTAGCCTGACCATCGGTCCATGAGGGAGAATTAAAATGATCCGCTTTTGCTATAGTCCTCCTTTCATATCAGAAAATTCCCTTGCCTCACACTAAACAATGTTCATAACAACAAGTAATATTCTTTCTGCAACATACTAAACAACGTCGTGCCTCCTCCATTAGTTGTATATCATGAGCATCGTGTGTCTAGGTATTTTTCCCTCATTGGGAATTTTTGCAGATTTACAAATCCTTGATTTTCAGGGGCTTCTAGTGGTCAAATTGCTCATTTTCCACTTGTAAAATTCATCCCTGAGGTAACTCAAGTTTGTTCCCCACTCATGGATTCATGGTTAGTTGTTTTGAACCTGGTTGTTCGATTTTTCCTCCAACTATTAATATATATAAATATTTGTATTTTACATGTCTCGCAATCAAAGAGTTAGTTGGGCAATCAAATATTTGCCCAATAGTCATAAATGATTAATTACAAATAATCAAACTCCAAATTCAGATTTGTTATAAATGGCAAAAAATTTCCAAATACAAATTTGCCAAAAACGGAAATTTATTCCTAATTGCATAAAAACTTTAATAATTAATTATTTTGGGGGATATTACATCCTCTCCCCCTCTAGTATAACATTGTCTTTAATGTTCATTCCACTCTCGAAATAGGGTTAGATAAGATTTCTGCAAAGATTCCTCCAATTCCCAAGTGGCCTCCTCAGGACTAAAGTGCTTCCATTGCACTTTTACCTAGGTGAGGGCTCTGTTCCGTAGTATTGTTTCTTTCCTATCCAGAATGTGTAGAGGTTCTGCTTGGAACTCGCCTTCTGGTTCCACCTACACCATGTTCCAATCAATGATGTGAGTAGGATCATGAATATAATTTTTCAACAAAGAAACATGAAGAACATTATGAACTTTTAAATTTGTAGGGATTTCAAGTTGATATGCCATGGTTCCAATTCAAGCTAAGATCTCGAAAGGGGCCACAAAACCTGGTCACCAAATTTCAACAGTTTCCTATCTTCAATGAACTTTTTCTTTCTTTGACTTTCAAATACACATGGTCTCCAACTTGAAATTCCTGGTGTCTCCTTTTCAAATATGCGTAGCTTTTCTGTCTGTCCTGTGCCTCTTTTAAATTTTGTTGTAACTTTCTTACCATTTTCTCCATTTCCTAGAGCATTTCTAGTCCCACCATGAGTCTGTCAACTAGGTTATGCTAGATAATCAGAGTTCTACATTTTCTGTCGTACAATACTTCGAGGGGGCTCATCTTAGCTGATGTCTGATAGCCATTATTGTATGCAAATTCCAATAAGTGTAGGTATTCCTCCCACTTAGTTGGTTTCATCCTTATGTACATTCGTAACATGTCTTCCACAATATGGTTCATTCATTCAATTTGCCCATCCATTTGTGGATGGTAGCTTGTGCTGAAATTCAACTTAGTATTCAACCCTACAAACAATTCTTTCCAAAACATTGATGTAAATTTGGCATATCTATCCGAAATCACCATTTTAGGAATACCATGAAATCTAAATATTTCCTTCATGAATATTTCAGTGATGTTAATAGCCTTATAAGCAGATTTCATAGGAATAAAATGTGCGGAATTGATAAGTTTATCAATCACTACCATAATCGAATCATTCTGCTTTTGAGTTTTAGGAAATCCTGTGATAAAGTCGAGTAAGATAGTCTCCCACTTCCATTATGGTATAGGTAGAGGTTGTAGTAGGACGGCTGGATGTTGATGTTCAACCTTCACTTGTTGACAATCTAGGCATTTAGATAAGTATTCAGTTATCTGACCTTTCATGTTAGAATAATAAAACAACTTCCTCAATGTTGTTACCATTTTCTAGTATCTCGGATGACCAAAATATGGCTTCTTGTGAAATTCATCCATAATTGTTATCTTTAATTTAGCATAATCTGGTATGTACATCCTTCTTTTAAATATTAGTAGTCCATTTCTATCCAAACTCAAATTTGTTTTGTCCAAATTTTCTGCATTTCCTTGTAAACATGCTACTGCTTTGATGTATTTTTCGTCATTACCACTTGGAGATCTTATCCTTTTTTCAATGTCTCTTTATGTTCTACTAATACTTATTTCAAACAGTCCATTAGTTCTCCTACTTAAGTCATCTGCAACTTTTTTTTCTTTACCCTTGATGTGTCTTACTTCAAAATCGAATTCACTTAAGAAGGCCAACCACCTTGCTTGCCTTGCTTTGAGATCTGGTTGACTGAATAAAAATTTCACACCATTGTTATCGGTTAGCAACATAAATTTTCTGCCCATTAAATAGTGTCGGCACATCTTTAACGCATGAATTACAACTGCTAATTCCAGGTCATGTGTGACGTAGTTTCGTTCATGCTCTTTTATTTTCCGTGACTTGTAACAAATAACGTGCCTTTCTTGAGTTAGGACACCTCCCGATCCTTCTTTTCTTGCATCCACGCAAACTGTAAATTCTTTATTAGGCTCTTCTACCCTTAAAATAGGTGCAGTAGTTAACAATTCCTTTAACTTGTTGAAACTGTCCAGACATTTCTGTGACCAAGTAAACTTTGTCCCCTTTTTGAGTAAGGATGTGATTGGGTATGCAATCTTAGAGAACCCCTCGATGAATCTGCGGTAGTAAACGACAATTGCCATGAATGACCGAATGTCTGCCACATCCTTAGGGATAGGCAATTCTATGATGGCTCTTATCTTCTCTGGGTCAAATGGAATACCTTCTTCAATATTACATGTCCTAGGTATTGTATTCTCTTTTGGTAGAAGTCACATTTGTCAAATTTTGCATACAACTTGTGTTTCCTTAAGGTCTGCAATACTATCTTTACATGTTCTTCGTGTTCTTCTTCCGTTTAACTATCAATAATCAATACATAATCTTAATGTCCCATATTTGTTTTTAACGAAAGGGATCAGTGCTCCCCAAGGTGAGACACTTGGTCTGATGTATTCCTTGTCCAATAGTTCTTGTAGCTGAATTTTCATCTCTATTAATTCAGGTAAACTCATCCTATAGGGTGCCTTAGATATCAGGGTTGATCCAGGAAGCAGATTGATAGACAAATCTATCTCTCTTATTGAAGGAAGTTCTGGTATTTGGTCCAGAAACAAATCTCTAAACTCATGTAAGATGGTAAATTATTCTAGGCTGGGTTTATCTTTATTTTCTAATAGAGTTGTCACTTGAATAGCATAAATCTGCCAACCTTTATTCATGCATTTCTTAAACTGCATGGCTGAAATATGCCTAACTGAGACTGGTTTTCTGATGCCTTGAACTATCTTAACTGTTTTGTTTTTGTCTCTGTAAGTAAGTGATTTTTCATAGCAATCCAAATTTACTTTATGTTTCTCTAACTATTCCATTCCAATGATTATATCGTAAGATCCCAAAGGTAAAATATTCATATTTAACTTTGTATTTTGGCCATCTAAACTGATTTCACAATAAAAAATGAAATCTTATACTTTTCTCTTAGTCCCTGTTGCTAGCTTCACTAACCAAGATTTAGCATGCTTTACTTTCTTAAGCTTGTTTGAATCAACTAAACCAAGAGTAACATAACTCAGAATAGATCCTGGGTCAATTAAAATAGAAATACAATTATTATTAACTTTAACATCAACCTCCACTATAGTGGACTGATGGTCATCTTGTCGGTCATCTACAACTGCATTTATTATGTGCATGATTCTACCCACATGATTTACTATAGAGGCTTCTTGTAGGTTATGGACTGTGGTCCTTGCCATAGAAGTTAAACATGGACATGTCCTCCTTAAGTTAGGTTCTCCGCACTCCCATCATTTTAATGTTTCCCTGGGGCTGTCCCAAAATTTCTTGGTTACCAGATTAATTGGTCTACCTCCCCCTTGGGTATTCTGGTTGTTAGAATGAGAATATTTCCTTTGGAAGTTCTTTTCCATATTCCTAAAAGGGGTTGGTCGGAAGCCTTTCTTCCACTGGTTCATTATGTCTTNCCCCCTTGGGTATTCTGGTTGTTAGAATGAGAATATTTCCTTTGGAAGTTCTTTTCCATATTCCTAAAAGGGGTTGGTCAGAAGCCTTTCTTCCACTGGTTCATTATGTCTTGTTTCTTATCCTTCCAAGATTTGGGAAATTCAAACCTCTGTTTGTACTGGGCATAGCACATCCAGTCCTTTCTTAAAAAATCACTCAAAGTTTTGGTATTTTCAAATTTAAATAGGACTGTCGTAGGCAGCTTAGGAATCGTTGTATTTTTACTTTATCTTTCTTGATGTATGGCACGATTATTAATAGTTCAAGAAATTTGTTTATTAGGTCGTCCATGGTCATTTGTCTGACTCTTAGCTCATAAAATTTTTTGGTCTTTATTTCATAGTAACTTTCTCATAAATACTGTTTCTTGAAGTATTTCTTCAAATCTGACCATTCCATTTGTTTCTCTTTTAAACCCTTTGCCAATTTCAGGTCATGCCACTAGACACTCACTTTTCCCTTTAGGTTATAAATGGTCATTATGACTTTCATGTTACTAGAATAATTAGAGATCTAGAAATACTTCTTTATATCCAGTAACCATGCTTCAGCTTCGTCCCCTGTCCTGGACTCTCCGTCTAAGGTGGATGGTTTGATATTCTTGAATTCACCTTTCAGGTGACCCACCTATTTTCTTTTCCTTCCTATGGTTGTTTTATTTTTTGTTCTTGGTGTTCCTTCAGAAGAACTATTCTCCTTTTCTGCTTCAGGACCATAATTTTTGGAGGTTCTTCTGTTGACCTCTTCTTCCTTGTTGATGTATTTTAGGCTCTTCTTTGTTACTATCTTGTGTAGTAGTACTTAATTTATTTCCTGCTGGTCTTCGTGTGCCTTTTTCAGTTTCTCATTATCTGCCTTAAAAACTTGCAGTTCCATGATAAGGTTCCTCATTGTTTCTAGAACCTGAGTGGCTAAAATTCCTTCACTGATTGGGATTCTCCTCAAGTCTGATCTCCTCTTCGTTCCTTGTTTCCATTATCACAAGAGAACAAAAAAATTATTTTGTAATAGTAAGCATTTTTGTTGGTTATTTTTTTTTAAACAAGATAACATGTACTAAACTAATTTGGGCCCTACTCTGAGGTCCAAGTGTTGTAACCTTCATCTTTGATACCATATGTAATGTACCCCAAATTTACCAAAATAATTTTTATTTATTAGGGACATTAAATCTCTTTTCATCTTCAAAATCTATTACAAACCATAACTTTAATATATATGTACGGTAGCATTGCCATTACTATTGACTTTCGAAAAGATTAAGCTTATATTTTCTTGATACAACTATAATTTCAGGTAGAAATGAATTTATCTCTGAAATTACTCTATACTATATACAATCATATTGCATGACAATTAAGGGGTAACTTAACTATTCCCTAGTCTACCCATGAACATTAAAGTTTACCCATTAACAAACACACTCACCTATATCACTATGAGTGAACATCATTCCTGCTCTAAGGTGAATGTATAAAGAGTATAATACTTAAACTATTATAATCCCATACTAGTATTACCACCATCTTTATGATAATACATTACCTTATACACTATAGGGATCCTATATGGAATTCGATTCATAACATAGGTGGTTCCCTTTATCAAATACATCACAAAATTTAATCTATGGGTGGACTTTACTTATTAACCAATATAAAGAAATAATTCATTCATGGTGAAGTGTTTATGTTTAATGCTCTCACCATTATTACAACAAGACTAGTAATACGGTTAACAGTTGGTATCATTGTAAAGCCTTGACGATACCAACCACCAACTACGAGATCGATAACAAGTTGGAACTAGACGGTAAGACCCTTAACTAAGTGAGAGATGGGTATGACTAAAAATGTACTCTTTTAACCCTAACTGACTGGTATCACAACTCTGTAATAAATTGGTATGAAGTCGAATAAAAGGAATGCCAGTCGTTGATTAAAAAACTAACTAAAACATTTATGGCTACATGTGAAAGTACCTCCCTGGAACTGTCGTTCGGCCACCATGTCCAACACAAACCGAACACCTCCATTTTTTCACATGGCAATGTACTATTTCATAGCCCTCACTATACTCCTCTGACGAGGCCTGAGATAACTCATTGTAACACTTTACTCCAGGCATATCGAGGGTTCTTTGTCCATGTGTTTTCATTCCTCTGTTATTGGTCGGCGAGAATGGACAACCCAATCCTGAAGGGAAATGTGATGGGAGAGGCTTAAGGAGGATCTAGTGCCCCTACTGTAGACAAAAAGGTAATCCTCACATCCTGTAACTTAGGCATACCCAAGTTTGGCATTGTAATAGGTTGTTTCTTTTATAAAAAAAATCATCTTGGTCTACTTCTCTAGTTTTACAGTTCTCGGACTAAGGTCTATAAGGTTCCATTATATTTTAGCAGTTGCATGGTTTTATTGATGTATTATCTCACCTCCTCCCATAAGAAATGTTGCAAATACTAAGTCGCTACTTAGTCTTGAGGGTTTTTTTTGTCTCTCCTTGTGGAGTTACCCATAAATATTCAACCTCATCCTATGAGAGATATCCTACTTTCTGTATTTTGTAACTCCATTCGGTATTTTTCTAGTGGAATTCTTAATATGACGAAGGTATTTGTAAGTAAACATACGACTTAACCTATATAGTTCCTTTTTTCTTTTCACGCATTGTGGCTTCACCTTACTCACCGGTGGGGCTCTTCCCTTCTCGGCATGACTTAAAGTAAAGGAAAATAATAAACCCTATGAGTTCTTGTGGATGCAAGCCATTCATTTGATATTCTATTGATTTAAAACAGTCGTCAACGTGATATGTGTTTTAATACTCAATTATCTAAATAGGTTATCCTCCTAGCTCGCATCCTGCACACAAATTAGAAGTAGGATCCCACGCATCACATGTTACCATATAGGTTTCTTCAAAATTGTCGATTGGGTAAGCTTTAACCTCCTATCTGTAAAAGGACCTTAGTGGAATGTCGTAAAGGTGATCATTCCTTGTCTAACTATTGTGTATATTGATCTTTGTGCTTTAAACAACGTAGGCATACACATTCCCTGCATTAGAAACCCTTGGACCTAGAGGTCTGTGTTTTCTCCCAGATTACTTTAGATCTTACTATGTTTTAAGGACACCCGTTCATAAAAGATTTCTAGAATGGATAGGGAAAATGCTTATTCACTAAATTATATCATGTATAATGTTTTTAGCTTTCAAGGGGTTATTATGGTGGATGAACTCGTATTATGAGGGAAAATAAATTGGAATTTCCCATTCACTGTATATGAAAGGTATTGTGTGCGCCTTAATGATATTTGCGAATTTTTGAAACTTCTCGATCAGTGGACTTGTCTAACTTCATACCACCACACGATTCATAAAACATAATATATTCTTGTTTACAAATTTATACATCTTATTTATCATGGTTATAGATGAATTCCAAACGCTGTGATAATAAAAATGAGAGCATGGTTTACCTTTGGAAAAAACACATCTGTGATCTGTATGAGTTATCCTAGATCTACGTGATTATATAATTCAACTTTTGTTTTTTCTAGGGTATTACTTACCCTCTGTAGGGTCTGACTATTCTTTGGTTATTTACTTCATCTATTTTCTTTACACTGTTTAATTTACGACTTTATTATCTGTGTATTAAAGCATTATTTCAGTTACACAAACTAATGATGGTTCCTTGTCTTCTTTGCAAGGGTACCCATAATCCATTCCTGGGTCCACTCCTCCCCTTTAGACTGTGGACGGATCGTCAATTAGCGCCAGTGGGGAAAACTGATTCTATGCCAGTTATAAGATAAGTATTAATCATTTTCTTAATTTTGAATATTTATTTCCTTTTGGTTATTTTAACAGAGTTTACTAAAACTTATCGTTTTTCCCCTTGCATGATTAACCACTTCGAAGGAAATGAATCAAGGGGATATCCATGCTTGAAAATGTATTCGATTTCCAAATCTCAGTGTTCAAATTAAAATTCCGGGTCCTTACCCTAGGGTACTCTGCTATAATAGTTTGAACCAGGATTTTCTGGCTGTACAGATCATTTATGATTTTATTACTATTGAACAAACAAGTTTATGAAACCATTTGATTAAGTTGTTAAGTATTGTACAACTTTTTTAGCATGTATTCTATACCATTAAAATTCTCTGTTTATAGGCCTGATGTAATATAAGAAGCATAGTTAATTTTCTTCTACCCTTTGTATCATTTGATCCGTGTTAAATACTTATATTTCCGTGTAGTTCAAGGATCGATAAAATATTTTTGTAAATTAATAAAATATATGTTTGTACAACTCCATGTATCTATACATGCATTGATATATATCTATGTTTACCTACAGAGACATATATAAGTCATAAAAATATAAATATTCATTCTAGCATTTTCTTTACATGAAACACATGAGCATATCTACACGTATATGTACAGTCAAGTTTTAGATATAAATCATAACAAAGGAACTCATCCTTCTACTAACAATGATAGACAATAGATTTTTATACATCCAATCATTCATTCACATTTTCACTAACATCACATAAACCCATCACACCTCAAATAATTTGTAATCAACATAATTTTGTCCAGAAATAAATAAAGGTGCTTATTTGAATAAAACTAAAGATGGAACACACATGGAATGGCCATGTTCCACCCAACTGTAGAACATAACAGACAAATTACTTGCTCCGTTCACCCCCTAACCTGACCATGAGTCCATGAGGGCGAATTGAAATGATCCTTTTTTTCTACAATCCTCCTTTCATATCAAAAAACTCCCTTGCCTCACACTAAATAGTGTTCATAACAGTAAGTAATATCCTTTATCCAACATACTAAGCATCATCCTACCTCCTCCATATGTTGTATATCACGAGCATTTTGTGCCTAGGTCTTTTTACTTCCTTGGAAATATTCGCATGTTTACAAATCCCTGATTTTTAGGGGCTGCTAGTCGTCAAATTCCTCATTTTCCACTAGTATAATTCAGCCCTGAGGTAACTCAAGTATGTTCCCCACTCATGGAGTCATGGTCAGTTGTTTTCAACCTGGTTGTTCCATTTGTCCTCCAACAATTAATATTTAAAACGATTTGTCTTTTACATGTGTCACATTCAAAGAGTTAGTTGGGCGATCAAATATTTTCCCAAGAGTCATAAATAATTAATTACAAATAATCAAATTCCAAATTTGGATTTTCCATAAATGGAAAAAAATTTCCAAATACGAATTTGCCAAAAACGAAAATTTATTCCTAAGTGCATACAAGATTTAATAATTAATTATTTTTGGAGATATTACATTTGCAATACTATTTTCAGATGTTCTTCATGTTCTTCTTCTATTTTCGAATAAACTAAAATGTCATAAATAAATACCAAAACAAATTTATCCAAATATTGACTGAATATACTACTCATCAAACACATAAATGTTTCTAGTGCGTTATTAAGACCAAACGGAATTACGACAAACTCATAGTGTCTGTATCTCGTTCTAATTTTTATTTTTATTTATATCTTCATCCTTTATTATGACTTGGTGATAACCAGACCTTAAATATAACTTAGAGAAAATCTTTGCTCCTCCCACTTGGTCAAAAAAGTCATTAATTCTTGGTAGAGGATACTTATTCTTAATCGTCATCTTGTTTAATTGTTGATAATCAATACATAATCTTAAATTTCCATATTTGTTTTTTATGAAAAGGACTGGTGCTCCCTAATATGAGACACTTGGTCTGATGTATTCCTTGTCCAACATTTCTTGTAGATGAATTTTCATCTCTGTTAATTTAAGTAAACCCATCCTATAGGGTGCCTTATATATCGGGGCTGATCCAGGCAGTAGATCAATAGAGAAATCTATCTCTCTTCTTGGAGGCAGTTCTGGTATTTCGTCCACAAATACATCTCTAAACCCATGCCAGATTGTAAATTCTTCTAGACTTGGTTTATCTCCCTTTTCTAACAGATTAGTTACTTGAATAGCATAAATTTGAAAACCTTTATTTATACATTTCTTAAATTGCATGGTTGAAATATGCCTAACTGAGACTGGTTTTTTGATACCTTGTATTGCCCTAACTGTGTTGTTTTCATCTCTGTAAGTAAGTGACTTTTCGTAAGAATTCAAAATTATTTTATGTTTCTCTAACCAGTCCATTCCAATGATTATATCATAAGATCCCCAAGATAAAATATTCATATTTAACTTTGTATATTGGCCATCTAAAATGAGTTCACATTCAGAAATGAAATATGTTACTTTTCTGTTAGTCTCTATTGCTAACTGTACTAACGAGGAATTAGCATGCTTTAATTTCTTGAGATTGTTTAAATCCACTAAATCAGGTGTAATATCCCCATAAATAATTAATTATTAAAGTCTATGTGCACTTAGAAATAATTTTTTGTTTTTGTCAAATCGTATTTGGAATTTTTTTGCCATTTACGGAAAATCTGAATTTGGAATTTGATTGTTATAATTAATTATTTATGATTGTTGGGCAAAGATTTGATTTTCCCAGCTAACTCTTTGATTGTGACACATGTAAAAGAAAAATATTTTTATATATTAAATGGTGGAAGACAAATGGAATAGTCAGGTTGAAAACAATTGACCATGACTCCATGAGTGGGAAACAAAATTGAGTTACCTCAAGGCTGATTTTTACAAGTGGAAAATGAGTAATTTGACCATTAGCATCCCCTAAAAATCAGGGATTTGTAAAGCTGTGAAAATTTCCAAGGAGGGAAAAAATACCTAGGCATAAGATGCTCATCATATACAACATATGGGGGAGGCATGATGCTTCTTAGTATGTTGGAAAAAGGATACTACTGGATTTTATGAACATTGTTTAGTGTGAGGCAAGGGAAATTGTGATGAGTAGAAGAGAATTGTAGCAAAGGAGGATCATTTAAATTCACCCTTATGAACTCATGGTGCTAGGGGGAAAATGGAGCAGGTAACTTGGATGTTATGTTCTACATGTGGTTGTTCCATTTGTGTCCTAACATTAGTTTCGAATATGTACCTTGACATGTTTCTTATTGATATTCTGTTGATTATTTAAATATCAGGAATGTGATAATTTATGTGAATGATTGTTTTATACAAATATAGATAGTTGTATAGAGATATACATATGTGTAATAATGCATAAGGAAAACAAGAGTATTTTTGTAAGCCCCTAACAATCATTAAGTAGGGTTATGCTTGTTATTCCTATATATGCCATCTTCAAGGAAACATGACTGCTATTCTATTTATAATAATCATGGAATTATATATATATATATGCAGAATTATTGTTGCAGATTCTATGCAAGTCTCGTGAGAAATAAAGGGAAGAAATAACAGTCCTCCTTTATTAAAGAAAATTACATATTCTGTATGTGATAATCCATATAAAAATAGAGATTCAATAGTCTAGAAAATACATTTTACAGCAATTGATTTAAATAATTGAATCTTGTTCAAATGGGGTTCCTTTTAAAATTTGTATGTTCAATTAAAAAAATAAATTACAAACAATGTGTTTAGCAATGAAACCATGGTACAGATTCATTACAGTGGAGTACCATAGGCGAGGAATCCTTTACCACTGATAGACAAAATCTAGGAATCTTGTGACCAAGTGCCAAGTTCAGAAGTCGAATACATTTCTGAGTGAGAGGGCGTTCCTTGATTCACCTCCATTGATTTGTATAAACCTGCAAAGGAGAAATGATATATTTAGTAAACCGTGCTAGGTAATTAAAAAAATGAAATAATAAACAAAGTAAGACTATACTTATCTTGAATGGGTTTATAAGAATTTTGCCACTGGCGTTTGAGAGTCGATATATCCACAACGCAAAGGGGCAAGTGGACCTAGGGTCAGATGATGGGTACCCTCGTGAACAAGACAGGGCCCCATCATTAGCTATTGTAACTAAAACAATGTTATGATACACAGTGAATTAAATTGTAAATTAAACAGTGTAAAAAGAAAATATATGAAGTAAATAGCCAGAGCACAGTCGTGAAAACCCCACAGAGGGTAAATAATGCCCTGGCATAATCCTAAGTTGAACTATATGATTACGTAGAGCTAGGTTAACTCACGAAGATCACAGATGTGAGTTTTACCAAAGGTAAACTATGGTCTCATAATTTTACAGAGTGTCTTGACTACGATTTATAATAGCAAATAAATAAATGTATAAATTGTAAATAATAATATATTACGATTTATAAATCATATAGTGGGAAGAAGCTAGACAAGTTATAAATTTCACCAGTGACCAAGAAATTTCACAAATCGTAAATATCCATAAAGGGCACAAAGTACTTTGCACATACACAAAGCCCAGGTCACGATGTTCCAGATGCTGAATAAAAACACTTGAAATATAAAGGAATTTGGTTTGAAATATCATGGGGAACCACTATAATTTTAGTACAAGTATACATCATTTTGCATGCACAGAGAATTGGGGAATGTTTATTCTAAATATAGTACGGTTTCATCCAGAGTAATAATTTGTTGAAAGGTAAAGACATGTATATGATATTATTAACGAACACTCTCTGACCCTATCCAATTCTGGAAATTATTTACGAATGGATGTTTAAACACAGTAAAATCTAAATTATTTTAGGAGGAAACACAGACTTCTCAGACATAGGATCGCTAGTGCAGTTTATACATATTCCCACACTACACAAAACTCAAGGGTCAATTTATGCAACAGAGAGTTAAACAAAATACTTTTTACCATTACGACCTTCCACCAAGAGCAATTCATAGACATAAGTTTTAGTACTTTACTGGTAGATAGTACAGTGGAAAAACTCAAATGACAATACATGAGTACAAGGTTGACTCTTGTCTTGATCACAACGTGCGAATTAGGATAAATACCCAGAAATCTATCTGGATATCTTTTTTTTTAATGCATAGGGAAATCGACAACTGTTATTTTTACAGGAGATATCGAGACTACCAGCTCACATCCACGAGACCCTTAAAGGGTTTTCTACAATAGGTTTTTACATATGTTCACACAGAGAAGGAACAAGTCCCACGAAGGTGGTGCTGTAAAACCCACAACACGCGAAACAACACAGGTTAAACTGTATGCACATACTCATGAGTTCCCTCGTCACCTGGAATGCCAACTAGTCAATTCTAGAACATAATTACGAGTATAAATAGGTAGGGATCTTCTCACAGGGTGCAGAGTCACATGATGACTCCACAAGAGTAACCAAAAAACTGGTAATAATGAGTAATAGGCTTAGTAATTCTATAAACATGCATACTTGGAAGGGAGAAATAATACAACAGGTAGTTGAAAGGCTGTGTATAAGAAAAATAATTTATAAACCCTATTTCCAAGAACTAAAACCCAAAAGAATCGATCGAGATAAAACTTTTCAACAACAATAGTCTACGTAACACACCAAACTTGTTGTTATACCTAAGTTACAGAGCGTGTATTTTACCTCTCTTGTCCAGTAGCGGAACCAGAACCACCTAACACCTTCTCCCTTCGTGTATTTCTTCAGTCATGGATTTCTCCTTCTTCGCTTGCTAGGCAAAACAGGGAAGGGAAATGTGTAGAACCACTCCTCTTACGTGCCTAGAGAAAAAATTTACAATGAATTGTGCCTCGAGCCTCGATAGAGGAGTCAATATTTGGCTATGGAACATTACCTTTCCATGTGAAGCTAGGGAGGTGGTAGGGTTACGTTGGATATGGTGACCGAGTGACATCTTCAGGGAGGTACAGTTCAAATCACCATTAATGGATTAGCCATGGTTTTAATTCTCGAACTGACCACCCCTTTAATCAACGTCCTTACCAATTTATTGTTGAGTTGTGATGTCAGGTAGTTAGGGATATGACTGTGTATAATGGTCACGTTCATCTCTTTATTTAAGGGTTTTACCCTTTTGGTTCCAACTTGTTAAACAAACTCAAGATTAGTGAGAGGTATCATTGGGAGCTTCCTAACAATAACAATCGTTAACTATATTACTATTCAGGTTGTAATAGTAGTATGAGTATTAAACATTGGTACTTTACCATGAATGGGTTATCATTATATAGGTTAATAAGTAAAGTTACCCCATAGATAAGATCTGTGATTTGTATGTCAAGAGAAAACACATATGTTATGGATCGAATTAGGTATAAAATCCCTATAGTGTATAGGGTAGTATTTTAGCACAAATATGATGGTATCACTAAATTGGGATTGTAATATTTTAGGTACTAAACTATTTATACTTATACCTTTGAACATGATTGATCTCAACTATGAGACTTATCTGTTAGCGCATAGTAAGATAGGTGAATGTGTATCTTAATGGGTAAACATTAAGGTTCATGGGTAGACTATGGTATAGTCAAATTACTCCTTAATTGTTATGCAATGTGATTGTTGTATAGCATAATGTAATTTCATAGATAAAATTATTCTACATGATATTACATTTGTATCAAGAAAAATATAAGCATAAGCTTTAAACAATCAACAGTAATTGAAAAACTACTCTACATATATTAAAGTGATGTTTTGAAACAAATATTGAAGATGAAAAGAGATTTAATGTCCCTAACAAAAAAAATTATTATTTGGTAATTTTGGGGTACATTACATATGCTATTAGAGATGAAGATTACAACACTTGGACCTCAGGGCAAGGCCAAAATTACTTTAGTACATTTTATTTCTGTTAAAAGAAAAACTCACAAAAACGCTTACTGTTACAAACATAAAAAAAAAATTCTATTGTGATAATGGAGGCACAGAACAAAAAAGAGATAAGACTTGAAGAGAACCCTGATCAAGGACCTCATAAAGAACTTGGATAGAACAGTGAAGGAAGTTCAGCCACCCTGGTTCTAGACACAACAATGAACCTTATTGTGGAGTTGCAAGCGTTCAAGGAAGATAATGAGAAATTGAAAAAGGAACATGAGTACCAACAAGAGATAAATGAAGTGCTTCTATGAAGCATAGTAACAAAGAAGAGCCCAAAATAAAATGAGAAGCAAGAATAAATCATAAAAAGAGACTCTAAAAATTCTAGTCCTGAAGCAGAAAACGAGAACAGTTGTTTCGAAGACCCACAAATAGTAGAAAATAAAAAACCCACATGAACAAAAAGAACACAGGTAGATCACCTAGAAGGTGAATTCCAGAAGATCAAACCATCCACCGTTGATGGAGAGTCCATGACAGGTGACGAGGATGAAGCATGGTTACTGGATATAAAGAAGTACTTCTAGATTTATAAGTATTCTAGTAACATGAGAGTCAGAATGTCCATTTATAACCTGAAGGGAAAGGTGAGTATCTAGTGGAAAGGCCTGAAATTGGCAAAGGGTCTAAAAGAGAAACAGGTGGAATGGTCATATTTCAAGAAATACTTCAAGAAACAATATTTATCAGAAAGTTATTATGAAAGAAAGACTAAATAATTTTATGAGCTAAAACTTGGACAAATGACCATGGATGACCTGATAAATAAATTTCTTGAATTATTAATATTTGTGCCATACATCAAGGAAGACAAGGTAAAAATATAACGATTCCTAAGATGCCTACCACAGTCCTATAAGGATAGAATTGAATTTGACAATCCTAAAACTTTAAGAAAAGTTTTTAGAAAGGCATGAATGTGTTATGATCAGTACAAACAGAGGTATGAAATTCCCAAAGCATGGAATTATAAGAAATAGGACATAATGAATCAACGGAAGAAGGGATTCCAACCAACCCCTTTCTGGAATATGGCAAAGAACTTCCAAAGGAAATATTTTCATTCTAACAACCAGACTACCCAAGGGGAAGGTAGGCCAGTTAATCTTGGAGCCAAGAAGATCTGGGACATCCCTAGGGAACCATTAAAGTGTTGGGAGTGTGGATAACCTCACTTAAGGATGAATTGTCCACATTTAAATTCCAAGGCAAGGACATGAGTTTATAACTTGCAAGAAGCCTCTACAGTAGGAGAGGTGGGCAGAAGTGTGCATAGAATTAATGCAACTGTAGATGGCAGACAAATTGATCATCACTCCACTATCGTGGAGGTTGAAGGTAAAGTTAATCATAATTTTATTTCAATTCTAATTGACCCAGGAGCTAGTATGAGTTCTGTTACTCTTGGTTTAGTTGATTCAAACAAGCTCAACAAAGCAAAACATATTTGTGATATTACAATATAATCATTAATATGGATTGGATAGAGAAACATAAAGTAATTTTGAACTATTATGAAAATTTTGTTACTTACAGAGACGAAAATAACACAGTTAGAACAATACAAGGTATCATAAAACTAGTTTCAGTTAGGCAGATTTCAGCCATGCAGTTTAAGAAATGCATGAAGAAAGGTTGTCAAATTTACGCTATTCAAGTAACTAATATGTTAGAAAAGGAAGATAAACCTAGTATAGAATACTTTACCGTCGTACATGACTTTAGAGATTTATTTGTGGATGAAATACTAGAACTTCCTGCAAGAAGAGACGTAGATTTCTCTACCGATCTACTTCCTAGATCAGTCCCAATATCTAAGGCACCCTATAGGATGAGTTTACCCGAATTAACTAAGCTGAAAATCCATCTACAAGAACTATTGGACAAGGAATACATTAGACCAAGTGTCTCACCTTAGAGAGCACCAATCCTTTTCATCCAACAAAAATATGGGACTTTAAGATTATGTATTGATTATCGACAGTTAAACAAGATGATGATCAAGAATAAGTATCCTCTACCTAGAATTAACAACTTGTTTGACCAAGTGGGAGGAGCAAATATTTTCTCTAAGTTATATTTAAGGTCTGGTTATCACCAAGTCAGAATCAAGGATGAAGATATAAATAAAACAAATTTTAGAATGAGATACAGATATTATGAGTTTGTTGTTATTCTGTTTTGTCTTACTAACGAATCAACAACATTTATGTGTTCGATGAATATCATATTCAATCAATATTTGGATAAATTTGTTTTGGTATTTATTGACGACATTTTAGTTTATTTGGAAATGGAATAAGAACATGAAGAAGATTTGAAAATAGTATTGCAGACCTTAAGGAAAGACAAGTTGTATGCAAAATTTGAAAAATGTGACTTGTGCCAAAAGAGAATACAGTACCTAGGACATGTAATATCTGAAGAAGGCATTGTAGTTGCCCCAGAGAAGATAAGAGCCATCATGGAATGGCCTATCCCTAAGGATGTGGATGACATTAGGTCATTTATTGTAATTATCGATTACTACCGTAGATTTATCGAAGGGTTCTCAAAGATTGCATACCCAATCACATCCCTACATAAAAAGGGAATAAGGTTTACTTGGTCACAAAAATGTCAGGACAATTTTAATAAGATGAAATAATTGTTAACCACAACTCCTTTTTTAAGGGTAGCAGACCCTAATAAAGACTTTACAGTATGCATGGATGCAAGAAAAGAGGGATTGGGAGGTGTCCTAACTCAAGAGGGGCACGTTATCTGATACGAATCACGTAAATTAAAAGAACATGAACAAAACTATGTCACACATGACTTGGAATTAGAAATCATAATTCATGCACTAAAAATGTGGAGAAATTATTTAATAGGGTGTAAATTTCCACTGCTAACCAATAATAGTGGTGTGAAATTCTTATTCAGTCAACCAGATCTTAACGCAAGGCAAGCAAGGTGGCTGGCCTTCTTGAGTGGATTCGATTTCTACGTAAGACACATCAAGGGTAAAGAAAAAAAAGTTGTTGATCCCTTAAGCAGGAGAACTAATGGAATTTTTTCGATAAGTATTAGTAGAACAGAAAACAACATTGAACAAAGGATAAGATCTACAAGTTGTAATGATGAAAAATACATCAAAACAATAGCAGATTTACAAAGAAATGAAGAAAAATTGGACATAACAGATCCGAGTTTTGATAAAAATGGACTGCTAAGGTTCAAAAAAATGTTGTACATACCAGATTCTGTTGAATTAGAGCTGACAATTTTGGATGAAGTGCACAAAAATTCATATTCTAGTCATCTAAGATACCAGAAAATGGTAACAGCTTTGAGGAAATTTTTGTATTGGCCTAACATGAAAGGTGAGACAACTGAATACTAATCTAAATTCCTATATTGTTAATAGGTGAAGGATGAACATTGACATCCATATGGCCTGCTACAGCCTCTACCTATGCCAGAATGGAAGTGGTAGATTATCTCACTGGACTTCATCACAAGTTTTCCTAAAACTCAAAAGAAAAATTATTTGATTATGGTAGTGATTGATTAAATTAACAAGTCTTCACATTTTATACGTATGAAATCTACTTATAAAGCCATTAACATTGCTGAAATATTTATGAAGGAAATATTTAAATTGCATAGAATTCCTAAAATGGTGATTTTAGATAGAGATGTCAAATTTACATCAATGTTTTGGAAAGAATTATTTGCAGGGTTGGATACTAACCTGGATTTGATCACAAGCTACCATCCACAAATGGATGGGAAAAATGAACGAATGAATCATATTTTGGAAGGCATGTTACAAATGTACGTAAGAACAAAACCAACTAAGTGGGAGGAACACCTACACTTAGTTGAATTTGCATACAATAATGGCTATCAGACATTAGCTAAGATGAGTCCCTTCGAAGCACTGTACGACAGAAAATGTACAACTTTGATTAGATGGGATAACCCAGTTGACAGACTTGTTATGGGAGCATAAATGGTCTAGGAAATGAAGAAAACAGTAAGAAAGTTACAATAGACATTAAAGGAGGCACAAGACAGACAGAATAGCTACGCAGATTTGAAAAGGATACCCTAGGAATTCCAAGTTGGGGACCACGTGTATTAGAAAGTCAAAGCAAGAAGAAGCTCATTGAAGCTAGGAAACTGTTCAAAGTTGGTGCCCAAGTTTTGTGGCCCCTTCGAGATCTTAGCTCGAAATGGACCCATGGAATATCAACTTGTTGGAACAAGGGAAAAACTTGGGTTCAACGCTTCAACAACGCACCAAAAAAACCCTAACTACCAACCCTTTCAGAAACACCTGCGAAGCAGATGAAGTATCACCTGAGGTAGGGGCAAGGGGGGTTATAGGACTGAGGTGTCTATAACCTAGATGGGAAACAAATCTGTGATTACAACACTTAACATATCACTTATCCTATCAATATGAATTAGTTCATAAATCCCATTCACATCGTATATTAAACACTAAATATAGAACAACGTAGTAATGAGAATATGACACATTTCCAACCGCTTAGCACATAGCATTAAATCATATCTAATATTCATTTACCATCAATAGAGCACTAAGCATCCATACATCTAGCTAACATATATAAAGATCAACGCACAAAGAATATAAACACACAAACAACATGAACAACATTGCACAAAGTACATCAACACAGGATATACATGGTTCATCCTAGTGTGGGGCTATGTCCACCAACTCTTCTTCTTATTTATTATTCTTCAATCCCCTTACATTCATTTTATCCTATTCACAAATTCATAGAGTTCAACTTTGCATTAGATAGGTGATCTGCACACAATGCACTAGATCCACCATCCTCAAAATCAGGTCAAGGCATTGAGCCAACTCCTTGATAGCAGAAAGCCTTACATACACCATCTATGCACAAAGAAAATTACATTCTCTTGCACTAAGACAATTAAAAGTATTTGTACACAACCAACATTTACACACCCCTTTCTAACATCGTTAGCTATCTATTTATACATTTAAAATCAGGCCTAAACATGGGTAAACCCATGGGTCGACATCCCATACCCGTTACATAAACCGTAATAACCCAAAAATCTTGCAAACAAGTGAGATCCTGTGATCTCCACTTTGCCTGGGTGATTCATCTTTGACCAGTGCGTTGAATTCCCAAAAATGTTCAAACATGACCAATGTTCTCTCAAACTTGGTCGAGGGCCAACAGGCCCCCAACACTCACCCGTGACTCATCCCAAGTCACTCTGATCTGGGAAATACTGCTTCAAAGGCCTCGAGCTTAGCTTGAGCTCCCTCAAATTGCTTCTTTGCCAAAGCCTCCTGCTCGACAAACTCCTGTATTAATTTCTCGGTGATAGGCCCTTCCAGGCATTGTTCCACTATTGTGACCACCTGTTCGAGCTATGAGCCTTATCCTTGGATGTCTTCAAAAAGAGTGCAGGCTTCGTCCTGCACTGGCTGGAGTTTTTGTGTCACCTCTGTGACTCTTCTCTGGATGGAAATGACCTGCTGATGGACTGCACGTTGTTCCTATGACCTTTTCATCTTCTCAACAACAGTAAGCAACTTCATCTTTGTTTGCATAGTGGACGCTTGCTACTTCACCTCCTGGAGTTGTGATTCCAATTTCCTCAGCTCCAGATGTTTTGCAAGGTGCTCGTAGGTCTCCATACTTCGATCACTTAATTTTTTACACTATAAGGCCAAATCCATCATTCATTCTACTACATTCCTATCATATTATTCCCTCTGATCGCGCACTTCTTTCAAAGTGCTCAAAACTACTTGGATTTCTAGTTCCATTATTATTTCTTGAAGTTGTTGAATAGCTTTGGAGAGTTGCCCCACTTGCATCTCAGTTGACTCTGGTTCCTCCTGTGCCAAGCCCGACATAGAGAAAACTATTCTAGCTACTTCCTCCTTGACCACAGTCTTCTCTCCAAGTAGCTGGTATTTTTCTTTCTGGATCATTTCTTTGTTCTTCTTGAAATCCGCCTGAATTTCACTTTTCTCCTTATAAACAACTCGTAGTTGTTCTAGGACCTCCTCCTTTTCTTTCTTTAAGGACACTGTGGGCAAATCGGTTTCTTATTGGGCTTGATGAAGTCAAGCTTCTGTCGCATCTTATAACCTTCCCAATTGGGTGGGCTCATCCCCCAATTCTACACTCTCTACTGAAGACGACGCACTAGGAACTGTGCGGCTCAAATGGACAGATTCCTGGATGTCTTTGAGATTTTTCTCTATTCTGTCATACATTGAATCCTACTTTGCTCCCTATCTCGGCAAGATATCTTATGAAGCATCCTCTACATCTATGATGATGAGATCAATATCATCAACTGTGAGCAAATTCTTCGGCTGAGGCTTGTTGGCGTGGGCCTTCTTTCTAGCTGAAGGTTTCTCCAGGGAAACCTTCCTCTTCTATGATGCTTCTTTTGTGGTGAGGGGATCCTTCGGTGGTGTTACTTCACCTTAATCTTTCTTATTTCCTTCTTCCCCCCTTTCCTCTTGGTTCACTTCATCTCCTTCTTCCCCTCCTCCTCCTACAGGTGAGTTAGGAACAGTTTACTCTGATGCACTGTCCTTCTCATCACTTTCTATGTCCTGAGATTCCTTCTTTTTATTATTTTTATTTGTGCTTCTTTATCTATCATGTTTGACCCGTGTGACCAATGGACTTCCAATGATGTCAGGATCGAAAATTTTTGCATCTTCCACTGACACAAGGAATTCTGCTGGTTATTTCTTAGTGATCTCTTCCATGTCTTCATCTATCAATTTATAGTAAGACTACAAATCTTCCTTACTTTCATCCCTGCGTGCGATGACGTATATGAAGTTTCAGTCTGCGTGAAACTTTGCTAGTGGATTGTATTGATGGATTGTATTCTGTGTCATTTGGGGGAATGATTCAATGGTGCGCTTCAGTTGTAAGTAGTAGGTATGGAAGAACAAATTCGATTGCCACTACTTTTCCATATCACTCATCTACCATAAGCTAGCGAACCTCATGACCAATGCTTCTAATGGCTCAACTTCCAGGAAGGCTACCCCTTCTGGAATTTTCCAGGCGACAAATGCGATCAAGATCAGAAGCCAACTGAAATGAAAATTGTACACTTGGTCTTGATCTTTGCGACAGTCCTTTTCCAGCTCGTTGATGAGGTAAATCACCGAATTCATCTGCATTCCTTTGACACACTTGACTGTGAGGTTGGCTACGAACCCTATGACTTGTGTCAGATGGTTCTTTCAGACAAGATTGCTAGCGGTAAGCTGACAAGCTAGGTCCACTGCGCCATCATGGTGGGAGGCTACCGTGTAGCCTCACTTTCCCTTCTCTACATCACCACATGCCTCTTTGATACGTTGGGCCAAGGAGTGATCTGACGTCTTTCCCTGGTAAAACTGGTGAGGGTTCAGTCCCTGCATACTTAATCTAGTGATCAAGTGGACTAGTGTTGGATCCATAGTCACACGCCTGTCAAGCCACAGATACCCTCCATGATAACATGATAGGAGGAGTTTAATGCAAACGTTAACCTCCTGATGTCAGCCAAAGTGGGGGATCTTCATCACGTAAAATATCATGGAGCGTGCAAGCTCTTTAATCCATGACTGGGGAACTATATTTGGCTTCTTCTGAGTTGTCTTCATCAGGTACCTATGCGGTGCAAGGATCACATAGTTCTTTCGGTCTCCAAGGTTGAAGTTGTTGATCATGAGAGATGGGATCAGTCCCAACTGAGGTCCAACTACGTGTATCCCCTTTGGGAGGTATGTAGTGATCAACGTGTATTCGAGCTCATGTGGGACACTTAGGGGTGATTTTAACGATGGAAATTTATTTTAAAATGCAGAAACCTTGGCAAATCTTACTAATCCTTCATATACCAACTATAAATGTTTGGAGATATTTTTGAAAAAATATTCAAATTTCTAAGTATTTTTTATATTTTTTATAAAATTTTGACGACGTTTAAGGTAAAATAATTTTATCCTATAGAATTTGGGCAAATCATTTTTAAAATAGTGAATCTCATTTTTGGAAAAACCATGGAAAATTAGCCGAGGAGCAAAATTTAGCCCCTAAAATCATCCCTGGCACTGTCTCGGTTTACTGCACCATTCAAAGGTGGGATATAGTCTCGCAAGACAGACGAGATTTTCTTCGCGCTAGCCAGATCATCGCGGTGTTTGCTTCGTTTCCCAATAGCGTGGAAAAAATGTCATCCAATCCATGGGGATGCTTGCAATCTACCAGTCGACGCTGCTTGTATTCCTACAAACATGAATTTATCAGTCATGAGGTCTACAAGAATCTCCTCCACGAACTTCTCTACTGCACTACGCTCATCTGACATTCACACTTGTACTCAAGGAGTTCGGGTAGGCGAATGGATAGACAGGGTAATCAAATGGACGGCAAGGTATAGATAGCACAACGATGTATGCACTCAATTCTATGTTAGCTTGAATATCTCATTTTGTAAAAGGTGGTCCCAACGCAGCATCTGATGGATTAAATATGAAACGTCATAACAGATTCCTCCAACATGTAGGAATGTGTCAATCAATCTGAATCCATCCATTATAGCGAGGTATCAATGGTCCAACCATGATATTTCAAGCAATAACTATGTTTCTATCCATTTTGGAGTGTCATTCTAATGGCTTGGATGCCTCCAACAGTCATATAGCTTCATTGTGGTGAATTCCCATTCTTCATTGTTCTGCTATTCCAACGAAGTTCAAGTTCTGCAAGCCTGCCTTCTGCGAAATCTTTTCTGGAACTTCCTGCAGTTTTTCTAATTTGGCTTTCTTCTTACTGAGCTTCCTAGCCTTCTTTCCTATGATTTGATTTTCTAGATTCCTCTTTCCATTCTTATTATTATCATCTCTTAGCGTAGTCACTTCGCACTACTAGGGGTCTTCCAAAGGGTTCAAAGGTAATACCTCTTCTCTTACTATTTCTGGGGTGAATGCACTTCTTTGCTGCATGGACAGGTTCTTTAAGACTTCTTGTGCTCTTTTAACTTAGAAAGCTAATTTTCTGGCCCTCTATTGCTTTGACTTATCCTCTTGTTCTTTCATTAGTCGCTCGATCTTTCTAGCTATGAAGTCCCTTAATTATTTATTTTTCAGTTCTGTAGCTTTCTCCTCTACTTTCCTTCTGATCTGGTCCTTCTCAATCCAATTATTTCCTAACAAAAGTGAAAAAGGGGTGTTTTTCTCAAAAAAATTAATGACTTCAAATTCTTCTTCGGTCAATGTGTGATGAGGAATCATAGGTACATTAGTAATTATTCCACATAGGGTTATCATATTTCCTTTAAACAATCTTATCCTTCCCAATGAAGGAGCCATACTAAGCTTTCCCAAGATTTCCCAAGTGCTTTCTGGGATGATATTCATCTGTGTTTCCTCATCCAAGACATAGTCTATGTCAAATTCTCCTATTCTTGTTTATATGCACTGTTTCTCTTTTAAAATTTCTAGTAAATTGATGCCTCTGTGATCATTCAATGTTTCTCTCATCTGTAATAACATAGTCTCTGATTCTTTCTAATTTTCTAACATATCATTAGTCTTTTGACCTTCTTCATAGTTTTCTTGTCTCATGTTCATCATTTCAACTTTAGCAATCATTCTAGGGAAATCCTCAACTTTGTGATCAATATATTTACAACAAAGACAAATAGGACCTGTAGCAGGGAATTCCTTAGCAAGATGTCCTGGTATTCTACAGTTATAACACAGTGTCAATCCTCTTTTTCTTTTAAATGATCCCCAACCTTTCCTGTACTGCACACTGGGATCATGGTGTTGACCCTACAATCTACAAAAATTCTTTCTAGGTTCCTTCATCTACTTATTAGTCCAAAAGTTCTTTCTATGCATAGAAATAACATGTCTTTCTCTATTTTTATCAAATTTATTCAGATCAATTATTTCTTCTAACTGTGCCCTAGTTTTTAGACTAAGACAAAATCTATCAAACATACCTATATTCATACTTTTGAGGAAAACATTTCCACTTATCTTACCTTTATCAGAGCACAAATCTTTAAGGTCTTACCTCTTTTATTTAGACTGGACTTCTCTCTTAGCACAAAGCTTCGCAATTCAAGTTGAATACTACACACTACATAAACAAATCTATGCACAAATCTTTCTCTTTTCTTCAGTTCCCAACAATCACAGTTTCAAGTCCCGAAAACAAAACCATTTCTTGGCATAGGGGCAGAATCAGGGTTCAACGCTTCAACAACACACCAACAAAACCCTAACTACCAACCCTTTTGTCAACACCTGCGATGAAGACGAAGTCTCAGCTGAGGTAGAGGCAGGGGGGGTTGTAGCACTCAGGTGTCTACAACCTAGCTAGGACACATATTTTTCATTACAACAATTAACAAATAACTTAGCCTATCAATATGCATTAGTTCATAAATCCCATTCACATCACAGATTAAACCCTAAATACAGAACAACGTAGTAATGAGCAGATCACACACTTCTAACCACTTAGCACATAACATTAACTCAGATATAGTATTCATTTACCATCAACAGAGAACTAATCATCCATACATCTAGCTAACATATATAAAGATAAATACACTAAGTAGATAAACAAACAAACAACATGAACAACATTGCACAAAGCACTTCAACACAGGATATACGTGGTTCACCCCAGTGTGGGGATACGTCCACCAACTCTTCTTCTTCTTTATTATTCTTCGATCTCCTTACATTCGTCTACTCCTATGCACAAAGCCACAGAGCTCATCTTCGCACTGGATAGGTGATCTACGCACAAGACACTAGATCCACCTTCCTCAAAATCAGGTCAAGACATTGAGCCAAATCCTTGATAGCACAAAGCCTTACATACACCGTCTGTGCACAAAACAACTTACATTGTCTTTCACTAAGCCAATTACAAGTCTTTGCACATAGATAACACTTACACACCCCTTTCTTACATTTCTTAGCTATCTATTTTTACATTTACAATGAGGCCTAAACATGGGTAAACCCATGGTATGACATCCCATACCTGTTACATAAACCCTAATAACCCAAAAATCTCTCAAACAAGTGAGATCTCATGGTCTCCGCTTAACCTAGGCGCTTCATCTTCGACCAGCCTTTCGAAGACCCAAAAATGATCAAACACGGTCATTGTTCTCTCAAGCTTGGCTAAGGGCCAACACAACTTGCACTCCCTGCAAATTTAAAATTTCATAATGTTTTTCATATTTCTTTGTTGAAAAAGTATATTCATGATCCTACTCACATCATTGATTGGACCATGGTGTAGGTGGAACCAGAAGGCAAGTTCCAAGCGGAACCTATGCGCATTCTTTACACGAAATAAATAGTACTACGGAACATAGCCATCGCCCAGGTAAAAGTGCAATGGAAGCACTTTAGTCCTGAGGAGGCCACTTGGGAATTAGAGGAATATTTGCAGAAATATTATCCAAACCTATTCTGAGAGAGGAATGAACACTAAGGACAATGTTGTACTAAAGGGGGAGAGGATGTAATATCCCCAAAAATAATTAATTATTAAAGTCTATGTGCACTTAGGAATAAATTTGTATCTGGAAGAAAAATGGAACAACCACATTGAAAACAATGGACCATGACTCCATGAGTGGGGAACAGACTTGAGTTACCTCAGGGATGATTTTTACAAGTGGAAAATGAGGAATTCGACCACGAGCAGCCCTTGAAAATCAGGGATTTGTAAAGCTGTGAAAATTCCCAAGGTGGGAAAAGAGACCTAGGCACAAGATTCTCATCATATAGAACATATGGGGGAGGCAAGAATTTGCTTAGTATGTTGGAGAAATGATACTACTTGTTGTTATGAACATTGTTTAGTGTGAGGCAAGGGAAATTTTGATGAGTAGAAGAGAACTGTAGCACGGTTTCATCCATAGTAACAATCCTTTGAAAGGTAAACACATGTACGAGATATGATTAACAAACACTCTCTGACCTTATCCAATTCTAGAAATTATTTACGAATGGATGTTTAAACACAATAAAATCTAAATTATTTTAGGAGGAAAACACATACTTCTCGAACAGAGGGTCTTTAGCCAAAGGGTCGCTGGTGCAAGGTATACATATTCCCACACTGCACAAAACACAAGGATCAATTTACGCAATAGAGAGTTAAACAAAATAATTTTTACCATTGCGACCTTCCACCAAGGGAAATTCATAGACCTTCCCCCAATCTATGTCTCCTCTGCTATGCTGCTCCAATAATGGATTTCTTCCATCTTTCTTCCCCAATGTGTAACTTCATATTTTCTTTGCCTAGGATTTTTGATGGATACAAATTGTTGGAATGTTACATGAGCCCTGAATGTCTCACTAAGGGTGTAATATTCCTTATCAGAATATATGTTCTCCTTTGAAAAATATGCAATGCCCATTTCTCCTCTAGACCATCAATGTTTATCACAGGCTGGAAAAGGAAATTTTCTCGGATACCACTGTAATGTTCCCAACCAAGTTTGCCTGGAAAATGTTAAGTTTAGTGTTTTTTGGTTTTGGTGTTTCCTCAAACACTTTGCAGATTTTTCTTCTTGAGTTGTGCTAGGGTTTAATATTTTGGTTTGATTGTGTTTTTAAGGCAAGTAAATTATGTATATATAACAATATCATATACTCAATAAGATGCAAGATCAATAACACAAGAAATAACCACAAATACCTCAAATCTGATTTATTATTCATATATAACTCACCTCATACAAAATGGAGCATATATGGAATACAAATAATATAGTAGAGTGTATGAATGATGATGCATCCAATATACAATATAGGAATGAAGATATAGGATTCTAGAAGCCTCTTCAAATTGAATACCAAGTGACACTAAAGTTCAACTAGTGTCTTTTGTTGTAGGTGATGTCCTCTTTGTCACAATGCGCACTTCCTGGATGTAATGGTCTAAGGAAAGTACGACCTCCTCTCTGATGGCCTCATACCTATGAAATAATCTGTGAGAAGGTAGATATAGTGATGGAAAGAATATATGAGCAATATTTGAGCAATATCTCAACTGGAAGACCCCGAAACCACAATGTCTCTAAGAATAGATGTGTCATCCTGGCTAAAGAAATACAATAATTAGGCCTATCTGAAGGTAGCCTCCAAACCCTCTAAGAAAGATACCAAACTATAGATCGAGCCACTAGAAACCCCTTGGCCAAGTTTCTTGTTGATCAGAAGTGTTTAGACCCTTCAGATGAATAGATCCCCTTTCCTCCATGCGCCCTCCTCCTATAGAACTTGTGATAGTTCACAAATAAATATTTGATAGATAAAAATCCTCTAAAATGGATAATGAAGGTTACCTAGGCCCAATAACCAAATCCAAATGGGTTTGGACCTTTGAAACTCCTCCACCTCTCGAAATCGAATAGAACTAGATCATCAAGTGTGCCCTCTAGCTGGAAACCCCTACTAATGTGCACCGCCTCTCTCTGAACCTGTGGAATCCACCTGTGACTGAGATAGAACTAAAGTAGAATGGAAAGGGAGGAATATTTCACCTCCTTGGACAATCTTGGATCAGGAAAGGTGGGATCTTTCACCACCGAGCTAATCTCTAGGGTTTGTTCAATCAAAACCCTCAAAACTCCCAAGTGCATGGGCTCTCTAGCAAGAAGCCAAACATCAAAATGATAAATAACATAATGAGAGAATAGAGGCTCCTATCTCTCTTTTATACCCATGTTTAGATTTTCTCTCCAAGTGACTTTTACTTTATTTTATTATTCCTTATTTAAATCACTTTAATTAATTAATTAACCATTTTACCTCTAAAAAGTGATTTATCCCTCCTTATGGCTTCTCCAACCATTGAAAGTCACTTCTCATAATCTTATCTTGCAGTGCTCTTCTTCCTAACTCTGATGAGCTATTACACTAAGTGGTTTATCCAAGTATTATGCCCAATACAACATTCTTATTGAATTTAATTAAGTCATAACCCAAAACAACTCAAAATTACGGAAATCATCGGAATGCAACGTAACCAAATTCAAGCTCTTTGGAATGGATCTTGATGCTGAAATATGATGAACAATGCAAGTCAGGCCCAATAAAACCCCTCAATATCTATTGAACTCACTCTCACACTCATCTGGCTACTCTTGTCAGCATAACACTCTGTAATATAATAATTTCCAAAATTAAGGACATTACAGAGTAAGTTGTGGCTGCTCTAGTCTATGGTTGGAAGGAGATGGATTCTCTCCTTAGTTTATCCCTAGTATATCTTTATGGTTAATGTATGTTCTCTTATATTTTACTTCTTGAAGTTATTAGTTCTTATATTACAATCATAGATGATTAGAGATATATCTTTCTAAAGTAGATTGAATACTATTGAGAGTTCAGTTGCTATAAAGAAAAAGGAAATTTGTATTTTATTTCATATTTTGTATTGAGTTCTTAGCAATATTAATATTAATTATTACTACTATTAAAAAAAAAATGAAAATAGAAATATGGGCAATCGAAAGCTTTTAGCTAGAGTATTTATGTAAATATTTGTACACGGAGGTTAAGAATCTTCATTCTATTCTTTTATTTGCAAAGAGAAGTTGCATTACCTATTTATTCTCTATTTAGAAAAAATATAATTCACATTCTTTAATAGTGTATGTTGCAAGTAGACCAATAAATATGAAATTCATACTCTCTAATAAATTATAATTCATACTCTCTAATAGTAATAACGGGTTATTACTATTATTATTTCTCAAGATATAATACTATTAATGGGTTATTACTATTATTATTTCTCAATATATAATTCTCTACATATGTAAAAGATAAATAGAGTAAATACATACTCTATGAATATTTACTTTTGTAACAAGGCTGTGTGGCAGCGCAGTCCCTGCCAACAAGGTTAGAAAGAAAATTGTGGAAAATGGGGTCGAATTGTAAATGAAAAGAAGTGTTGGGTGCAAAATGTATATCACAGAAATGTTGTCTCCAACATGTATATCATAGAACATAGGGAAAAAGTAAATGACGCTTGGCAGGCAGAGCACCATCTATTTTTTGAAAGTATATAACAAACTAAAAATTTGTTGACAGTGGAAGAATAAATTTGGAAATTTAAATGCATTTTACATATGGACTGGTGAAAGATAAAAATATATGAAGACATAAAATTAAAAGGAGATAAGAAATATAAAATCTAAATGCATTTGTGAACATGGGGTATAAGTAAACGATGCTTGCATTGTTGAGCACCATTTATTTTTAAATATATAAAAAAAGAAAACTCTGTAACATATAAAAAAGTAAATGCATTTTCCATACAGGCTGGTGAAGGATAAGAATGAAAGTATGTAAAATAATAAATATGAAATTCATTCATCATACAAACTGGTGAAAGATAGTAATAGAGTCTGTAACATATAAAAATTTAAATGCATTTTTATTTGAAATATGTCAAAGAATAAAAGTTTGTTACATACTACTGGAAATTTTTAAATATACAAAAAAATTAAAGTTTGTTACATATGAATCGGAATTTAAATGCATTTGTCATGTAGACTGGGATTGGGGCTCCCGTGCACCACTAGAAAAATATGTACAAGAAACATGATTGTGGAAAGAATATAGAGTGCAATACCTGCAAAAAAATAAAATGGAAAGGTATAATTGTTTGACTATACATCTCTATTTAAGAAACTGGAGTAACTGGGTTGATAAACAAAGGAGGATGTGATGAGTAAACTTACAGTGAGGGTACATATGAGCCTTTTGTCTATTTTCTTGTGGTTTTCATTTCATTGATGTCACTGACGACTAGGGTTTCAAGGATGTCCTCGAGGGCTGCTGGAATGCTGGCAACTACCTGTTACGTTTCGTCAACAGCCTATTTCAATTTCCTGTCGAGCCATTATTCAATCTAGCCTCTCATTAGGGCGACGTTGATGTCATTCAGTATTTTTATGTTGAAAAGATCATTTTCTAATTCACAGAAGTTGATAGAAAGATTAGAGAGATTCTGATGAATTTCCTTATTCTGTACTGCATATTTGACTAGCCAGTTGTGGACATGAGATTGATCAAATTGAAGGATGATGTAAAATGTTTCCAGAAACAAGGCCTTAAACATAGCAACCTGTTTATCGAACTCTTGCCTGGTTAAGGACAAGGAGTTTGCAATTAAGTGGGGGTCTTGGAATTTGTTGGTTTTCCCAGCCAAGTCTATATTTGGAAGCCTTATGAATAATCTATCTTTCTTCGATATGGCTTGTTCACATGACTGAACAATGAGATGCAAGTTCTTCACTTTTTATTTCCAATATGCATTCAATTGGACGATCCGGTTTTTGGGTGGAATATCTCCTTCCCTTCATTTTCTTTCTGTCATATTGTTGACAATCTTGCCAAAAGGAAAGATCGTTTTTAAAAATAAATTTTCTTCATCTTTTAACTCTCCTTGCAAAATCTCAAGCAAGCTATATGCCCTAGTTCCAAGGGAAGTGATGGTTTCTGATCTTCTCCATGCCTCCATAACCAGTTCCATTATTTTTTTGATATTTTTCTCCACATATCCTTTATAGGATGTGAGAAGGGTGGAGGATGTTTTTATATTGGGTGCAGGGGTGCTAGGCATGGCTATTGCCAAAGGATTGACAAGCAACGACATAGAAATGAAAGCATCTTCCAATTCCTTGACTCGGCCTTTAGTATGGAATTCTCGGTCTCCATGCCTCCAATGGAATCATGAAGTGCTTCTCCACTCGCGGTATGAAGTTGAAATATTTGGGATGGCCGCATGTTGGCAACGTCGACCTCTGAACGAGATTTACCTTTCTTATTTTTAACATTTTTTTTCTCAATTACCAATTTTTTGGACCGGCTATCAAAAATAATTCTCTAGAACACGAAGGATTCATCTTTGTCAAAATATTCGGTAATGGATATGTCCATTGGATAACTATGGTGGATGGTCTCTCCGGGATGATCAAGGAAGCAGATCATCCTGTCCAGATCAATGTCAAGTTCCATGTTCTCACTCTAAATTTTCGGCTCTTCGGCCTACCCCACATTTTTTTTCCCCTTCTTCTCTACTAAAATATTATGAGAAATATCAATTTTAGAGTGAGGAGGGTCATTATCTCCTCCTCTGTTTGAGTAACTCTGGGTTTCTTTGTTGTTGTGGTGGGGTGTTGGATCGATGCTCCGGGATGTCATACTTTTTAGAGTGGTATTTATGGATTGATCACTCTTGTCAGTGGGGCCTTTCCCCTGTTGCATGTACAATTTAGTGTAGCTTTGCACTGTGTCTACATCACCAACATCAGAGGCAGGACCATTGTCGCCACTGTCTTTGTTTTTGGGCATGTGTTTTTTTACAAAAAAATCGTCGAGGCCAAGTGTTTGTAAATGCTGTCTAAAAATATAATAGGGGTCGAACACTGTTATGATTTCAGCATATCTCAGGTTGGAGATGCTAGAATGTGCTGCAAAATCGTCAATTTTGTTGACGTTTTTCAACACGAACTCCTCTATTTTCCAAGTCAGAGGAATGAACTGTTTTTTTTTTCTTCCTTTGGAACAGATGCAACCAGTAGTTGTATTGATGTGCTACTTATCCAACAAACATTATGTCCATAATGTGACATGGAAGGAGAGCAGGTTGTTCCATGGAGCCAAAAATTTGTATGATAGTGTAATTATCCAAGAGTTTGAGTGTCCCCTTCTTGTCCAAAAAAATAGTGTCTTGTTCAGATATGCGAGGAGCATCTTCTCCTAACAAAAAAACTTTGAAAACAGAGAGGAAGCCATTAAAAACCTCATAAAAATAGTGGGAAGCCTTGTGCTTCCATAAGGCTTGGTACCAGAACGTTACTAGGTGAAAATCGCAGTTGACATTCTTGAACAAAGACAGTTGCAGAAACCCACAGGAATGCGCTATTGCAGAAACTAAATAGGATGACATATAAAATTTCTTTTCCCTTTTGTAGCTTGACAATTGGGAAGAGATTTCATGGGAAATTAACCTACCCCAATCAAAAACGGATTGTTTGTTGACTATGAAATACAAAATATAAAGAGCCATGTGAGAAACAGTTGATGTGGACTCCTGTCCCATTATTCTTGTAAACAACCACACAATTTCATGGAATGGATTTCTAAATGAAATAACCTACATGCTTGTAATATCTTTAGAAACTGGAAGTGGATTTTCCAAGAAAAGGGTCAAGAGGTCCAATCTGTTATTATGATTTGCTAGGAACTATTTGCAATCTTCTCGTCTAAATGCCAATGTTGGCTCTGGCAATTTCAACATCTGGCGGAAGACCTGAGGTGACAAAGAAATAGAAGAGTGGTCCCGCAGTGAAATAATTATTTTCTCTACAATAAATTTATGAACTCACCAAGAGACCAGGTCCTTAGAGTAAAAAACCTCACGGACACAAGCTGCATGAGAAATCCCAAAGGTCCAAATTACTTGGTTCTCTACAGAAGAGGTTGAGTAATAATAATATGCCCTGGACCACTTGAATTTTTGGTCCTCGTGCCCGAAGATGTTCACTATATCTCCACAGAAATGTTATCGAGCTGATGCCATAGGTTTATGAGAATGTTTCTTTGGTGCAGATGATGGTTTAAATAAACAGTTAGAGCCGATAATGTAACTCTCCACTAAATCTTGGTTAAATGCTTATTAACGGGAAATCTCCTCTAGCCTTTCATTGATTAATGATAATTTATATTGTTGGTGCATGATGAGATGTTAATAGTACAACTTATTTATTACATATTTAGAAATGTGAAGGTGGAGGGTACGACGAAGAGAAATTAAGGATTGGAGGTTTCATGAATGTGCGAAGGCCAAAATGTGTGAACGAGATTTAATGATTTTGAAATGAACAATCGGAAGGGATAATATAATTCCCCCAAAAATTTTGGTTTAATGTCCATCAATACGATATGTCCTCGAGCCTTTCGCCCATCATTGACAATCTATACAGTTTTTGCATGGTGACCTGTTAAAATTAAAAGACAGTATTTCCATATTTAGAAACAAGATATGTATATATATATATATATATATATATATAAGTCTTTTATTATAGACAAGTGTCAAGGTGACGGAGATGGCGGAGACAAAGAAAAGAATGTAAATCTCTAAAAAGCAGTCGGATGGGATTCAAAAAAGTCTTACGAGGATAGTCAAGACAACCAAGCGTTGCACGGTCAAATTTCATGTATCGAAATTTTTGAGTGCAAAATGTGTAAAACGGAAGAGATCATGAGGGGGAAGTTGAGCGACCGGCTTGTATATTTGTGGAATTCTGACAAAGTGGCTAAGTATGGAATAGGGAAATTTCTAATTGCATGCATAGTAATAAGATCTTATATATAATTGCCAACTGTGAACTGAAAAATGGCACGGTACAGAAAACAATGACTATGAACTGAATAATTCTTCTTCAACCCTCCAAACAGATGATCTACCAAAGAAACTTGAAGAAATGGCAAAGTATGGAAAGTGGACAGACGAACTTCAAAATGGGGTGACAATAGTTCCACAAAATATGCGAGGACCCGAAGGTTAAATTGTATTTCTTGGAAGTTTTCAGTGAAAAATGTATGCCACGGAAGAGGACTTCATAGGTGAACCGTAATATGGAAGAGGATATGATATAAGGCCAGTTTAAAACTTTTATATCATGGAAGTGATGATACTATTCACAGTCCATGGAATAACATAAGTATAATCTAGAGCCTGCCTACCGAGAATTCACGGTTGGAGAAGTTTTTGGGTATGGAATGGGGAATCATTCGGTGAGTGTCGTGATAAAAGAGCACGAGTGTAAATGTCAAACCACAAGACCACCCATGTGCTTAGCCATACATTTTGGAAAGAATGAATAAGTGATGAAAAAGATAAAGTTTAGGGAAAAGAAAAATGGATATTTGGCCAAGTATAAAAGATGGAAAAACAAGGACCAAGATATTCACATCTGTAACAGATATCCCATTTTTGTGGCAAGAAATATACTTGGAAATAATTGTGAAGGTGGCGGGAATAGAAAACATCCACCAGGAACACGATCCACACGTTTACTTGGTTCTTCTTTGTATGCTTCATCCAAGTCTGGCTGTCAATTGTATAGTGCGGAATTGTGGATGTTGTTTGCAAGACACAAAAATATAGAGTAAATGATTTGTGCTTTATTATAGATTTTGTGCCACAAATGTGCTATGTGTCATTTTAGCACTTTTTCATCCATAAAGAAAGGCAATCTTGAGCTGCCCATCCCTAGAGCTCATCTGTCAATTTGTATATCGCGGAGCTCCGAATGTTGTTTGGAGGTCATGGAAAAGTAGAAGTGCAATGTTGACCGGGTTAGCGTGCAAGTCTTCTTGTCAAATTGTATATCGCGAAACTCAGGGTGCCAGTTGTAGGACACAAAACAACAAAGGGTCAATTTAAAGAAAGGGGAAGCGGTCATTGGAAATGCGTGAATCCGCAAATCTATGGAGCAAGAAATTTTATTAACGTGTCATGTAAGTATGTTGTTGATACATTCTCCCATAAATGTAACATATTAAGTTAACTACTAAACTTCATTTTCTACTAATTGGCAGCAAATGCTTTGTTGAAGATTATATTTTATTGGAACGTGTGGGTATAACTATGTTCTTGATACATTTTTCCATGACTGCAACATATTAACTCAAGTATTAAACCTCTTGCATTATTGGTTGTTAGCATTAAAACTTAATAATTGCATGTCCATGTCTAGAAACGAGAATAATGATTTTTCTACAACATTGTACATTGATATTGCTATGTTCAATCTGCATTACGAATATAATTGAACATTGGTTTGAAACTGTGTAATCCATTTTTTGTTTTCATAAAAGGTTATTGGATTCACACAGTACATTGGCATATAATTGTTAGATGTTCCATATTAGAAAAAATAACCTAAGTAAACATAATATCAAAAAATTACGAGAGCACCGAACCATGCCAATGAGAACATGCGTTAAATCCAGAAAAGAGGCAGCAACAAAGAGTCGAAGGCAAATATTTTTTAACAGCAAATCCATTTAAAAAAATAAGAAAAACATTGAGTATTGTACATCTATCCTTAGAAAATGGACCTAGTTCTTCGGGCCAAAACATTGAACGTATCTACGACAAACACATGGATGGGATCAATAGTATGCAAGATCCTTCCAGTTTTCTCCTTGATGAATCATCCTATGCTGAAATTGATAGTTTTCAGAAGCTTCCCATGAGGAAGAAGACAAAGTTTTGGACCTGATTCCCGAAGATGTTAAACAATAATTTTTTGTCTTGAAATATATCTCTGGGAGCATCAACATATCATTTCTTTATAGTGAAACTCTTCTGTCCAGAACTGACTAATTTTGAACTATGGAATTCCTACTTTTGTGATACAAAGTGGCTATTGTGTTCACCATCGGTTTATTTTCTGAAACTCCTTTTGGTGTTCTCATGACCACCATCACCGAGACGGGAAGTTTCATCCGTTATGGTTGATTTCAATTTGGGCGCAGGATTGGGAAGATTCTTTGCATTGCCACCATCCATTGTTGTATCATCGTCCATCAGATCATCTTCTTTCGACTCGAAATTCATGGCATCAACTTCTGCGATAAGCATGAATGCAACTGGGCAGGTTCTCTGAGTAGCTAGGGTTGCCTTCAAATTTTTTAGCTTAAAATATATCTCTCACTGTACCAAGGCACCATCTCCTTTTTTTTTCCTGGGCGGAGGGAGATGAATAGTAAGAATATGCCCCTGAATAGTGCAACCTCTGGCCATTATGCCCCAATGTGTTTACTATGTTTGGAGACAATTGTTGCCACAAGTTATTAAGAATTTACATTTTCTCGACACAATGTTTGAAGTGAAAATCGGGGAGGGATAATATAACCCTCCGCAAATTATGGTTTAATGCGTATCGATGGAATATCTCCTCTAGCCTTTCACTGATTAATGACAATCTCCATGGTTTGTGCGGAATGAAATGTCACCATTACAGGTCACTAATTGCACAATTAGAAAAAAGTGCGAAGGTGGTGGTGACGGTGAAGAGATATGAAGAATTAGAAATTTATTAAAAGCACCAACCGTCGATGCACCAAAAAAAATATTGCATGGCCTTTGAAATGAATACTTTGAAAGGGTAAGATACTTGTGCACAAATCTTAGTTTAATTCATAGTAATGACAAATCTTCTCCATATTTCTGGACATTAATGACAATCTGAACAGTTCCTGCAGGATGACTACTAGCATTAAAGATTAATTATTGCATATTTGGAAACAAGAACGAAGGAAATGGTGATGGTGAAACCGATTCCAAGAAATACCAAAGTATGGAAAGTGGTCGGGCAGGATACAAAAGAAAAACAACATATGATATACCTAGGAGATGTGAAGGGTCGATGTTCATATTGCATCTCAGTGACAAATTTCGGCCATCAATTTGTATGCAACGGAATTTGTAAATTGACAAGAGGCCCTGTGGGATGGTTGGCTCAACATTGAACTTTCATTGTTCTATGTCCTCTAGTTAGCACTCAGAGTTTTGCGATATACAGATTGACAGATGGACAGCGATGGCGGGTTCAATATTTACATTGTTTATGGATGTCAATCGCTATCAACTATATAAAATATCTAAAAACATTATTTTCAATACTAAACTATTAATATTACATATAGATATTGCATAATTTTATTAGACAAGAAAGTTTGTACAATCTGGTCGGACGAGTTATTTAAAAAAAAAATCGACAAACGAGCAATACATAGTAAACATGTACTTTTATAAAGTATGGACATGATATTTTATAGAGCATATGCGGATCCCTCATTCCATACTTAGGCACTTTTTTGATTGCGGATTCTTGGTCTAGCAGGCTAAAAATTGAGGCTCTATTGTTCTGTGTCCTAGAAATAACACCCAGACTTCCGCGATATACAAATTGACAGGCAAAATTGTGGGTTGGTTGGTTGAACATTGCACTTTTATTCTCCCATAGCGATTTCGAATTAATCCCATATTTAGCCACTTTTTTGGATCGGGGGCTCTCGGGAAAAAAATGGGGCTCTATTGTTCTGCACTCAACAAATAGCACCCACAATTCCACGATATACAAATTCACAAGTAGATATCCGGTAAATTATTACTGTTAAATATTGATGTTGCAGAATTTAATTAGACGAGAAAGTTTGCACAATCTGGTTGGCTGAGTGATATAAAAGTATTCTGACAAATGAGAAATACATAGTAAACGTGTACTTTTATAAAGTATGGACATGAGATTTTATAGAGCATATGCGGATCCTTGTTTCCATACTTAGTTACTTTCTGGATCACAGGTTCGTGGCCAGGCGGGCTCAAAATTTAGTCTCTATTGTTCCATGTCCTACAAATAACACCCATACTTTTGTGATATACAAATTGACAGGCGGACTTGTGAACATGAGTCTCTATATAAAGTATGGACATGAGATTTTGTATAGCATATGTGGATCCCTCATTCCATACTTAGGCACTTTTTGGATCGCGGGTTCGCGGCCTGGCAAGATGAAAATTGAGTCTCTATTGTTTTGTGTCCTAAAAATAGCACCCAGACTTCTGTGATATACAAATTGATAGAAGGAATTGCTGGTTTCTTAGCTAAACATTGCATTTTTATTGTCCCATAGTGATCCTGAATTAATTCCATATCTAGCCACTTTTTTTATTGAGGGCTCTCGGGCTGGCTGGCTGAGCATTTCACCTTCATTGTTCCATGTCCTCCAAATAACACTAGGAGTTCCATGATATGCATATTGACAAATGGACTCCAGGGCTGGTGGGTTCAAATTTTCCATTTTTTACAGATGTCAATCCCTATCAATTATATAACATATCTAAAAACATTATTTTCAATACTAAATTATTAATATTACATATTGATATTGCAGAATTTAATTAGATGACAAAGTTTGTTAAAATTTTTCTGACAAATGAGAAATACATAGTAAACATGTACTTTTATAAAGTAGCGACATGAGATTTTATAGAGCATATGCAGATCCCTGATTCCATACTTTTCCACTTTTTGGATCGCGGGTTCTGAGCCTGACGTGCTGAAAATTGAGCCTTTATTATTCTGTGTCCTACAAATAGCACCTACTCTTCCACGATATACAAATTGACAGACAGAGTTGCAGGTTGGTTGGATCAACATTTCGCTATTATTGTCCTGTAGCGATTCCATATTAATTCCATATATAGCAACTTTTTTGGATCGGGGGCTCGCGGGTCGAGGGGCTGAAAATTCAGCCTCTATTGTTCCACGCTCCACAAATAGGACCCACAATTCTGCAATATACAAATTGACAAGTGTACCTATAGGATGGTTGGCTCAACATTGCATTTTTTTTGTTCCGTGTGTTGAAAATAGCACTTGGAGTTCCGCAATATAAAGATTGACAGATGGAATCCAGGTAAATTATTACTATTAAATATTGATATTGAAAAATTTAACTAGACGAGAAAGTTTGTACAATTTGGTCAGGCGAGTGATATAAAATTATTCCGACAACCGTGCAATACATAGTAAACATGTAATTTTATAAAGTATGGACATGATATTTTATAGAGCATATGTGGATTCCTCATTCCATACCAAGGAATTTTTTGGATCGGGGGTTCGTGGCCTGACAGGTTGAAAATTGAGGTTCTACTGTTCTGTGTCCTACAAATAGCACCCAGACTTCCACAATATACAAATTGACAGGTGGACTTGTGGGATGGTTCACTGAACATTGAACTTTTATATTCCCGTAGAGATCCCGTATTAATTCCTTATATAGCCATTTTTTTTTATCGGGGGATGTTGGGATGGAGGGATGAAAATTGGGCCTCTATTGTTCCACGCTCTACAAATACCACCCACAATTCCGTGTTATACAAATTGACAAGAAGACCTACGAGCTAGCTCGCTCAACATTCCACTATCATTGTTTTGTGTCCTCCAAATAGCACACAGAGTTATGCGATATACAAATTGACAGCTGGACTTGAGGGATGTCGGTTTCAACTTTGCCATTGTTTACACATGGTAATCCCTATCAACTATCTAGCATATATAAAAACATTATTTTCAATAGTAAATTATCAATATTAAATATTGATATTGCATAATTTAATTAGACAAGAAAGTTTGTACAATCTGGTCGTGTGACTGATATAAAATATTTTCTGACAAACGTGAAATACATAGTAAACATGTACTTTTAGAAAATATGGAGAAGAGATTTTATAGAGCATATGCGGATCCCTGATTCCATACTTAGGCACTTTTTGGATCGCAGGTTCTCGGCCCGGAGGGCTGAAAATTGAGCCTCTTTTGTTCTGTGTCCTGCAAATACCGCCCAGAGTTCTGTGATATACAAATTGATAGGCGGATTTGCGGACTCCACAACTGGCGGGTTCAAGATTGCAATTGTTTAGGGATGGTCATCCTATCTAACTTTATCTAAAATCATTATTTTCAAATACTAAATTATTAATATTAACTATTGATATTGTACAAGTGAATTACATTAAATTATTAAAGGATGTTAAACCACTTATTTTAAAAAAAATGAAGTAAACAAAAGAAAGTTTTTTAAAAATTCTATCACCACAAGAATAAAAAGGACCAATTTGAATTTTAATGGCCTCTTGTTGATTTCATAACACAATTTCACTCCACACAGTATATATTCATTGATTTCAAATCATTCCAGGATATTAATTTTACCAACTTCATCGAATAAGCAAAAATGCCAAAAAAACGACCAATTTGAATTTTAAGAGCCTCTTGTTGATATGATAGGACAGTTGCACTTCGCACACTATATATTCGCTGATTTCAAATAATTTCAGAACAATAATTTGACCAAGTTCATCGATCAAGGAAATATGCTAAAGAAAGTCCCATAGTACATTTGTGTCACAGCGACATAGAAACTATCAGGTGGATCTGTAGGCCAGCTGGCTAAAAAAATCAATTATATTGTTTCAGGTCCTCCAAAGAATAGCTGGAGTTCCACGGTATACAAATTGACAGACAAATCACATAACCAAGAACCAACCATACTTCAAACAAGCCGCAAGAAAGTTCCCAGAAGGTTCGATAGAGCATAACCCATCGACCTTTGCACCAAACAATTTGATATACAAAGAAAATGTGTCAGCACATTCATTTTCTCTTTCATCTGGTATATGTTCCCAGTAGAAAATAATCGATCCCATGGGATATATGGGGATTGATGCCATGTTAATCTTATGCACATGTAATCTCAACTAGCCAAGTCCAACGAACATTCATATGGATGTTGAACAAATATTACAGAGACACATGAGGTATTTTTGTTTCCCGCCAAAGTTTGATATATATTTTTTTTCCCCTTCTTCAGCCGATATGAAAAATTTCATTGTCCTCATTTAAGGTGATTTTCTATGTATTCAAAGCTCCCACAACATGTAGACACTGCTTGTCTTTTTCTGTAGATATGTTTCATACAACAACTCTGCCAACTTAGGAAGCACATTTTGTAACAGAGGTTGCCTAACCGTACAATGAACGGTTGTGTTGCCCATAGTTCGGATAACAACATTGACACAATGTCCATATATATATGGACATTTTTCACCGCATCGCAGACAATCAATCCTATCATCACTTATCAATGCAGAGGCAGAAGCAACGAAGTTGCATTTTTCACATACAGGTTCAAAGGGGGTCAACTACACATTGGCTGCAAATAAAATACCTTCAACCTGTGAATGCGAGCAAAGGGATTAGTACATTGAACAATATAATACACAACTGCATCCCCCCCCCCCNAAAAAAAAAAAACAAAATTAAATAGCCGCAAAAATTTGTTGAAGGCTATTTCTAACCAAAGTGAGGATGATTTAGTGGATGTATACGCACAATAGTTGTAGAGCTAGCTAGTTTCTTTATATCCTATACTATATCTACTCGCAACTCTATTACAAATGTTACCTGGGTTGTCCGAAAGATCCTTTCTCTAGCAGTTATATTTTCGAACAACATAAGTGGAATCTTCCCTCTATGCAATTGTTGTTCCATTGAAAAAAACAAATCTGAATACGTATCGAACAATTGTAGCTGCAACATGGAACAATGAAATATTTGTGTAACTTATCCGAGATACATGCACATTCCAAAGTAAAGGACAACAATGAATATGAAAAGCGATACCATTTCCTTGTCATTGTCTGACTCTCCATCCTTTATATGGAGAATGTGTTGTGAGCCAAATTTTCTTGCCAGTGTGAAAACTGCCCCAATCGTTCTGATCAGGTAAATATCAGTGCTTTGTGCAAGCTCACTAATAGTCAAGTCAGGGACAAAATGATTTTCTGAACAAATAGAGGGGATATTTTCCACAATGCTTGTTTCGTTGAGCAAAATAATTCAATCGCAATCACCATAGTCATATAGTGTTTTGGGCAATATATTAAAATTTTTAATGGATATCTCATTGCGCGACAATATCTTTTCTGCATGTTTCTGGACAATTTGTGGAGGAATAGTTAGTGTCATTGCAATCATGGACTCCTTGTCTGTCATGTCAGCACACATAATGGATCTACTTTTGTTTGCCTTGTCCAAGTAGGTGCTATAGACAACCATTATGTCCCCGATGGACACTTGTCCAGTTCGGCGGTTGTTCAAGCCCTCTATGGACAATACTTTGGATGTCACAACTCTAAACCTGATGACATTTTTTGAATGGGAAAACTAAAGTAAATGGTAGTGTTCTACAAGTACATGCATAGTATTGATGAACTATGGAGCCAGAGTTTTGAAACCACACCTCTTAGTCTGCGTAACATGCAACACATTCAACGTCCCTCTTGTACTTGTTGATACTTCTTGCGAGTTGCAAACCATGCATTGCACATGACATCAACATATATGCCATGCCATAGATGAATATATACCCCAGGATATTTGTTTAGTAAACATAGTAAGAGCAGAGAATATGCATCTTTACCTTTGCCCTTGTCGGTCTGCTAATGTCTGGGATGACTGACTGCTCATGTCTGTGTCACTGGACCAACTTTTTCTGATGCAAGAATGTGCAAATGAACATCAGGACTAAACAAGCATGCGCATTGTATGTTGTCCATCAAAAGGATGAAATAACCATAAAATTGTGTGCATCTGATTTTTTAACTAGAGAAATATTTAACAGTAAACAGGGCATGAGTGCAAGGCACCATGGCCAATCTATATATTGCAGACGCTCGGAAGTCAAGGGAGAAATCTTCAACCTGCCAGCCTGGCACCCGCAATCGAGGAAGTGGGTAACTATGGAATAAGGTAGAAGCACGACCACATATGTGAATCTGTTATTCCGCCAACCGACGCATGAAGGAATTTTCAGAAAGCACACTAGGCAGATGAATTAGAAAACAAAAGGGATAATAGAAAATGGAAAAAGTAGAAACGGGGAGGGAAGAAAGGCCGATTACTGTGAAGTCATCGTTTTCAAGTCTAAAATTATATGCCCCCACCCAGTTTGTATATTTAATTTAATAGCACACTTGGTATACCTTTCAGAAGATTGTACCATAGAACCCTCTGTTGTTGCATAGAACAATTCATCTCCCTGTCCAAGCAACCTGTTTTTTCCAAGGAAGCAATGTCGAATATGCAATGGACACGAACGCAAGTTAGTATGAAGACAAACATCTAAAAGAAATAGAAATAGGTCTATTTACCCGCCAAAGATTCCATCATCCTGTCTAACCATATTGTTTGTTTAGATGCAACAATCCAGTGAAAGCACAATGGACATGAACTAGCTTAGTATGCATGAAGGAAGGCATGTGACCAAGATAACTTACCATGTAGGAAGGCACACAACTATTTTAACACATATACAGACCATAAATGAAATACAAAACAACGCAATATGAATCAACAATACAAGCATGCACCTTTCTATATCCTCTTCAACCAATGCAGTTAAGACTCCCTTGTTTTCTCCAGCTACTCTATTTGTTTCAATGTGGGACGCACAAAATACAATGAACATCAATGGAACCTGGTATTCACCGGAGAAAAAGAAATATGTACATACAATAAAACTGACTCAATGAACAGTCTAGGAAGGCAAAAAAATGAACCTTTGAGCTTCTCTATCCATCGTTGTAAATGTGTAAAAAAAAAATTCCCTGCCCAAAATATATTACAAGGAACAAAAAATCACGCAATTGCATGGACACAGCTAAATGATTTATGGTTTTCCCTAGCAATTTATCCAAATATGCTTCCACCGATGGAAATACATGTTATTTATCCTCTACACAGACTGTTGTGCCCACGATACAATTTTTCATTTTCTTGTGCCAAACCACCAAGACATGCTTCGAGACATCCAAATATAATCTTGCAGAATCTTTGTTGCACATATCATATCTCAAGAACAACAAAAATTGTATCGTGCGCACACGAGTCTATGGAGAGGAGAAAGAACATGTAATTTCATATCTGCACACCTGACCATACATTGTTTATAAATGTAGCCTGCATACATATGCTTTATTGCAACAAAAACCCAATGGATATTATAATTTCACATGTAATCCTCGAACAATTTTGCATGCAACTTTTTTCTTTCATGGCAGGATTGGAGCACCAGCACAATCTCACAAAATAATAGATATCGAGGCCTTGGAAGACAAGGCAAATAACACAACTGCATGTCGATTCATGGGTGCAGGGGATGAATACCGTAAAGCACCCCAAAAAAACAATAATAATCCAAAAAAAAGATAAAAGAAATACTCCAACCACCGCCGTTGAACCCCAACCGTACAAGGCCAAATCAAACAAAATAAAATAGCAAGCACTAAACCAGCGAACAGGTCGAACTACACGCCCAGGGCCCCAAAGCACAAACCTGAGCCAAACAAAAAGAACTAGCAACCCACGAACCAACGAACCAGCAAGAACCACCGAGCCAGTGAACAACATATGTATCTCCAACGATTATGAAACTGTAGCCCAACCACAGAAGGAACCGAAAACATACGAGGAGCATGTGACTACAAATAAGAAAACATTCTTATTTGCAAACTGCAAACACTCAACAACAAATAAGAAATACAAAATGAAACTATGGCATCAAAACATACTCTGAAACCATGAAATGCAGAAGTGCGGGTCGAATCGCGAGCATAATAACAACAAACAACAACCGACAAACCAACGAAGAAGAAGCACTCACCGAACCAGTAAAAAATGTATGTAGCTTCAACGATTATGAGGATGAAACATACAATGGCAACAACCAACAAACCAAAAAAGAAGAAGCACTCACCGAACCAATAAACAATGTATTTAGCTTCAATGTAAGAACAAGGATGAAACATACAATGGCTATTGAACTGGCGGTGGACAAACAAGAATGTACAAATTCACTGTAACTGTATAGAAAATTTCAAGGAAAAATGTACTATGATCAGTGTATTTACATAAACATTTAAAACTGTCAGGTTGTCTAAGGACCTTGCGGTATGGAAACATTTAAGCTGTCAGGGGTGTTGGAGAACATCGAGTCATGTAAACATGTAAGTTGTCAGGCCTATTGAGGCACATCAGAATAAGTGTCAATACATTTCAACAAATATACATCTGCCAAAGATGCTGTAAACTTTGGAATTCTCAATCACAACAAAGCTTGGATATCAAAACATTTCATCATGCTTAGTTCATATCAAAACCTAAGGATATATTCAGCTAGGAGAAAATGCTAATACAAACATTCGAACTAATGCTAGCATTAATCTGCCTTCAAGCAATATATATGAGAAATATATGATTCAAAAATACTATCTACGAGAAAAATTTTGGATATGTTTCCATATAATGCATTGGGAATAGCAAAGCCGACAATAAGACCTCCAATCTCTTATCCAATCATTACATATATGTTACTTTTTATTATATAAAAATGTATGCTATTAATTCCATAGCTCCAACAATAGATATTAGTCAAAGGACAAACTAATATGTAGTCAACTAATTATCTATAGCTATAGTCCCTCTATACCTACCACGGGAACTAATAACAGTAAATAACTTCTCTTAATTAGAGAGACAGAGATAGAATAAGAAATATCTTTGAACATCTATAGATATAAGCACAATAGAAAAAAGATTTATTTTAGATTCAAACAAAGAAAAACATATCATGGTTATGTAGAAGTAGCATGATAAGTGTCGAGAGTCAATAAATAAATGTGAAAAGGGAATGAAAATTTCAATCGTGGTACTATAAAACAAAGGTTATATATAATTTAAACCACTACAAGACTATGTAGTCAAGCATATCGTTGAGATGCATATTTAAAGAAACCCAAATTGTGAATGAGCACGCACAAAGAGTATGAACTAATTAAGATAAGCGATATATATAGTAAACCCTGGTTACAATGTTAATAAGAAAAACTAATTCGGCCTTGAAGCGGAGAGTTCAAGTGAGTAAATAAAATACGTTACTCTGTACAGAACAATGGATTCATTACAATCGGAGAGTTCAAGTGAGTAAATAAAATACGTTACTCTGTACAGAACAATGGATTCATTACAATAATAAAAAATGTATTGTTTATCCATGAAAAGAAACCATGAGGTTGGTTACCTCTTCCTCTATGTAAAAACCAGTAAATAAATTAAATAATAGAACGTCCTCTTGGATTGTTGGACGTCACAGCTATATCAGAAGTCACTTGCTGTTGTCTTGAAGAGAAATGAGGTTTCATTATATTAAATAACAAGAACAAGAACACGACCTTGGATTGAATTCGTAGGATTTCCACTCGACCTTCCCATAACAAGAACACGTATTTCCAAAGAGTTAACGGTGAAACATGTGAAATGAATAAAGCATTATGAAAATAAAACAATTGTAATTGTAGAGGGTGAGTATTTATTACCGTAACCTTGTGGATTGGGAGGCAATAACACACACATTCATATCCACCCAAATATGTAAGTGCGAAATCGCAACCTGTGGCAGACAAAGAATCCATGGAAGAAACATAAGAATAAAGACTACGCTCTAAATTTTCACCGACTGGAGTTAGGGTAATGTTACTCTTGGATATACATACCATATTTCCATTGATTGCTCGTGAATACCATATTTGTATGTAATAACTGATGATTTGATAGATAGCATATTTGTATGTGAATACCATATAAACAAAAGTTAAACCCATACTATAAAGAAAAGAACCGTGTTGGCTAAGCGTTCTATCTTTGGGGATGTTTTGGTAGAAATTGGTGGGAATTGGGAGATATAAATTTGGACAAAATTTTTATTATCTGTTGTTTTATCGTGCTGAAAAACTCCTAAAACGCTCAGATTATACAAACTTAGCCACTCATAGCTGCAAATCCAATCATTTATCACGAATTTCAGACAAAATCAAACCAAAAAAAATTACCAAAAAACAACCAAAAATTAAAAATTAGAATGTTTAAACTACTGCCAAAAGAACAAACCCTTCTATTTTCAACTTAAGCGTGGGTAATGAATAAACAGATTTACCTATATTCGTAACATGCAACTAGAATCAACTCAAAGGACAATTTTGAACCTCCATACCTTTTCGTAACGTGGGGAGGGTCGAGGGCTTGCAGTCATTACAAAATGCTGCATGGAGCTTGAACAAGGAGACTAATACATTGTTCCCAATACGCTTTAAATTCCAAAGGTACGAGTAGTGTGAGTAGGTAAGGGGATTATGGCATTAATCCAACTCACAGTTACACTTAATGCCACACAGAGTTAGCATTAATGGAAATCATAGTAGAACAATGAAGCTAAGTACATAGGTATAATGAAGAAACTTCTATATGCATAGGATGTGGGTATAAGAGTACTAGTGGCAAATGGATGCATGAGTCACCTCTATATAAAGTTAAACTTAGCTTTGACTCGTTGGAATCATATCATCTTGGATACAACGAGAAGAGTCGACCTATCCATAGCATCAATTTCATTAAAACCATATATAAACAACGAGTGTTGAAACCATAAAATTACAGATGCATTTTATAGTATGACATATGAAGTGATGAAAACTTCATTGGCTTAATGTGTTGGGATAGAATAGTTATAACTATATAATTATATAATTATGTATGGTTATAATCAAATTACAAACACACATATATAGTTAACAAGTTAAAGGTGTAAGGAACCCATGAATATAGTATGGTTATAGTTTCTCAAGAGAAACATTGGTTGAAAAGACCAAGTGCAGTATAAAATGGGGAATGTATATATGGATGAATACACACATATTTATCTATGTATATGGGTTTTATATTTACAACCTACGCATGTATTTGGTTAGATATGCGAACTTCAAATATTCATTTGAGATCAGTAAAAGATTTGTGAAGAGTAAATTTTTTTTTATAGTCATAAGTATTAAAGTGTCCAAGAATGAATAAATATTGAAAAGGAGATACCTATAGTTGTATGTTGAAGTGAGTTGAAGTTGAAATTGAAGAGTCTTGAATCTATCATGAAAAATACATGACATGCTTAAATAGATAGAAAATAGAACATTGGTTTCCTTATCAGTAATCAAATGGTACTTCCATAAAAAATAATGTCGACAAGTAATTAAATGAACTTTGAATTTTCTTTAAAAAATAAATAAATTATGGCTAGTAGAGACATTACAGTGAGGATTAAAGAAGAATAAGATATCATTAAGATGGCATTCAGAACAAGGTATGGACATTATGAGTTTACAATGATGCCAATTGGGTTGTCAAATGCACTAGCTATCTTCATGTTTTTGATGAATGAAATTTTAAGAAATTACCTGAATAAGTTTGTCATTGTCTTATTGGATGACATACTTATCTACTCTAAGTCAGAACAAAAGCATAGGCAACACTTAAGGATGGTTCTACAAGTATTTAGGGAGCATCAATTGTATGCTAAGCTAAGGAAGTGCTCATTTTTTAGAGGAAGATACATTATTTGGGCCATATCACTTCAAAGGAAGGGATTGCAATGGATCCTGAAAAGATAAAAGCCATTGAGGGATTCCCAAGACCAAAGTGTTGGAATACAGAGGGGCATGAATCAATATAAGCATTTTTTACGACTTTCAATCACACTATCTACACTTCAACATTATCATTAGTATATCATTTATGATGACATTCAATATATCATGAGAATATAACGAGAAGCAGTGTCATCACATCAAATAACCACATGCACAATACACCATAATTTATGTGGAAACCCAAATGGGAGAAAACCACAACATGTTTTCTTATGTATATCAAGAATACACTCATAGGAAGCACCAAATTCCAAACTCTACAGCACCAACTCGAAGGAGGCACCAACCCTCTGATTTATAAGCACCAACCTAAAGGAAGATACAACTCCCTGAGTTCTCAGGCACCGACCAAAACGAGGCAACAACCCCCTTATTTACAAGAACCAACCTGAAGGAAGAACCAACTCCTTAAGTTCCCTCACACCAACGTGAAGGAGGCGACAACCCCCTTTTCTTGCCATGTCCTACCTACCTAAAAAACAAGTGTAAACTCATTGTCACTACCACTGATATTGTCACTACCAATGCCACTAATACATCAACTTGTTGCTATCACATCAACCTGTGTGTTAGCGCCATCATTTTTTCAGTTAGAGTCGGTCTTAGTCGAGTCAGAGTTGGTGTGTCAAAGTGTTTGAGGTCAAGTAACGAACAACAAACGGGTTGAAGTTAGCAAGTGGTCAGTTGGTCCTTGGAGTTGGGAAGGGATGTCATAACCAAAACATCTGTAAGGGGTAAAGGTATTTTCCAAAAGAGTCGGGTCCTGTCAGAAGAGAAGGTCTTAGATGCCTAAGGTCGAGGCAAGTTGTTAAATGGAATTCACATGGGCAGGAGAAGTGACCATCATTAGCTTATCATGAAGTCGGAAAGGATGAAAAATCATGACACTCATATCACATATGCTCTGCAGCTCTTATCATATGTACTTCTCACACTTTGAAGTGTACCCTTCACGTGGATGTACAATGAAAATATTCAAACCTTCTTCCAAACTTCCAGTCACCATGGATTTAGTGTCCCATGGCACATTTTCATCTCTCACCGACCCGATTATAAATTATGAGCACTTTGCATGTATTATGTTCATCATTAAAGTTTACACACCTCCTGTGATTCTTCTCACAAGCCCAGGTCAATTGAGATTACTGCATTTGGCTCTCACCAAATCCACCGCGCACAGAATGAATACGCGTTGCATCATGACAACATCCCAAAACATAAGGAAAGGTGCACAAAGTGGTAGGAATACTTGGCCCGAGCCTCAAATATTAACTTTGGTCAACAAAGATACGGAGGTCAGAGCATCTTTTGAGAAGGTCGAATGCATGACCTTTTGTAGAAAAATCCAAGGATTCAACATGAAATTAGCAAAATAGTTTGCACTCACTTTTGACGGGTCCCGTGTGGTAATTGCAGGTGTCTTTTTCCAGGTGACAGAGGAAACTCTATCGACGATGATAAAGATCCCTTCGTGTAGTGAAAGGTGGTTTAAAAGCATGCTTTTGGACATGCGGTGCTACGAATACTTCATGAAGCGATGTTGTTTGGTAGAGAAATTTGAAACGAGTGTTCCAAGTAGATATTTGCAGGGGCCTTCCTGGAAACTCTTAGAAGTAATTAGGAAATATTTCACCTATGAGGGAATATTTGACAGAATACATTCACATCACATTAGATTGTTGATGCATTTCACAGGAAGGAGACCATTAAATATGCCATTTTTATTGCACTAAAGCCTTCAATAAATGGCAGACAATGCTCGGGCTGAAGCAGATCAGCCAAAGAGGAAAATATTGCATGTCTGATCAAATTGATGTTGGTTGAGGAGTTAAGGCGATTGGTAAATAACTGGGATTCGTTCCTACTTACAGAGGGCATCCCCAATTGTAACGCCCCCTTCATTACGTCTACGAATAGCGAAGTACAATAGGAAAATTTTACTTTTTCTTTTCATTTTAAAAATAAGATATTAACAACATCACCTAATGCACTAAGGTGACACATGATCAAAATATAAACAACTGTACATATCATTGCGGAACGATATTTCAAAATATAATGCCAAACAATCTCATGATACTATTACTAATAACAATGACTTGCCGGATATAAAACGCTTTTTACCTTACCAAATAAAAATCATACCTTGGCCACACGCCCGCTTCGGAGATGACCCTCGTGCTGTGCCGCTCCCCTCGCTCCA